>VXAL01018923.1:0-13216 GCA_013399475.1 Chauna torquata
CTCTTCTTAGTGGTGCCCACTGAAAAGGCGAGAGGTGGTGGCACAAATTAAAAACCATGAAGTTCCGTCTGAACACAAGGAACCACTTTTTAGCTGTGGGGGTGGCCAAACACCAGCAAAGGTTGCCTGGAGAGGCTGTGGAATCTCTGTCTTTGGTTGAAGATAACCGAACCCTGACTGGACATGGTCCTGGGCAACCTGCTTTAGCTGACCCCGTTTGAGCAGGGGACTGGACCAGGTGATCTCAGGAGGTCCTTTCCTATCTCAGCTGTTCTGTGAATCTGTCATTCTAAGTGTCTGGGAAAGGCAGGAACAACTTGTTTTTGTCCTTACTGATGTGCAATGTGTGTGTATTGTGTGTTGCTATTGTTTTGTGAAGCTGTAGCTTAGCCACTAACTTCTCTGGGTAGTAGTAACACAGGTATTCAGGAAGGTCTGGTTTGGTGGTGAGAAGGAGGGAAGAGGAGAAGAGGGAAAGGGAAGATATTTTTAATTCATTATTTGTTTATTCTGCTCATGGCCATCACCAGTTTTTACTAATATGACACACATTTCAGTAAATTGATGATATTCAACAAGTTCATATGAACCTGTACATACTGAACAATTAATAGGTTTTAATATTGAAATGAGAAAGTGTTATTTTATGCAGCATTTAGCAAGTATTCATAAATAATCATGCATACAAACATATTAAGTTACTTACAACTGTAATTAGTAATTTTCAAGTCCTGGCAACCAGCAGGTTTCAATTGGAATATACTGTTTGGCCTACTTGGCCTTAATAAAACTTTCAAAGAAGGGGCAGCATGTGCTTTTTAATCTACTTCTCAATGGCTAGTAGTAAATAAATGAACATGAGGTTCGTGGGTATGACAAATTAATATGCACACTGACAACTTATAAACACAGCATCGCTTAGGGAATTACTATATGAATATATACAAGCAATTATATGTTTTAAATGATTTATTTCATTTTCTGAATAATATACCACTGAAGTGGAAATTGATAAAAAAGAGAATACAAATACAATATTATATCAACTTTTTACTGAACTTATTAAGTGGAGGCCCTCTTAATGAAGAAATTAATGAATGAAGCAGCTCATTATGGATAAGCATTCTTTGTGGTCGTTAAGAATTTGTCACCATAGACCTGTCATAGTCAGTTTAATTACGATTAATATCTTATCTTGAATTCCATCTCCATTCATATCTGAGAAACAAATGCAAACCCTATTACATGATCAAAGTTCATAAAACAAGGTGAGCTACTGATGACCTTATATTTTATTCATCTTCACATTCATATTTATCAGTTTTTACAAGAACTAAAAGCAGTCTTACAATATTTAAAAAAAAAAAATTGAATATATACAACAACCTCTTGTTTTTCTTAGAATCAGGATCCTGTGTTCAACATGAAATATCAACAGCTTTATTATACTTTTTCAAATGCAGTTGCCACTGTTTTATGGTGATTTAAATAAAAAGAATGACAATTTTAGTCTCTAAACTTTACTGTAAGACTCACTAGACTGCATAATTTACACTGTTTTTGTTTACCCAAAGCTCTCATAAAATCAGTGCAATTTGTACATTGGCTGTAACCAGGGTTTAGTCTGTTAGTAGTGTTGTTTTTTTTTTTCTCTGTGTGTGAATGGGAAATGATATATGGGGAGTATGCTTTATTTAATTTATATTTATAAGGGCCTCGCAGTCATCAATTGCCTGTAATTCCCAATGTTTTACTCTATATGGCATCTGTTAAATCTTGTCCACACTAATAGTTCAGTATGAAATAGTCCAAACACTGTCTTTGGCTGTGTTATACTGGTTATATTAATATTATGTTTTTATTCTCTTATTTTCTTAACAAAAATAAAAAAAAACATGTGGTCAGACTTTCAATCTGTATTTTCCCTTTCCTTTTTTGAGTACTGAGGCTAATTTCAGCCAAGCTTCCACCTTGCTATAGAACTAGAGGTCTCAAAAGTACAAAATTTCTTCAACTTTCATGAAGACTGGTAGCTGAGTGAACAACTGAGACTGAAATCAGGTGGGGATTTGAGAGTGACGGGCTGTGGGGAGCATAGGGCAGAAATCTATACTGCACCAGCTTTAGGGTTTTCAGTGCTCACAGAAAACTTTGTATTATCTTACTGAATTTCAAAATAAATTATTCTGTCATTTCTAAAAAAGAGACCAGGGCAAAATATGATATTTTATTTCTTAAGGAATTTAGTATAAAAATTGTTGAAATAGGGATATTTCTTGATTAAAATTTCCAAAAATGCCTGTTTTGTCACATTATAGTGTACTTTTTTATTTATTTATTTTCTTCCGATGCACTAGTGGTATGTTCCAGAAATGAATCATCATTACATACTAACAGCCTGGGCTTGGTAAACCTCATCCTCAGTAGCTGCAGAAGTTAGGCAGGAGTTAGGCAGATCTTCAGGAGGAGAAGAGGTGGACACTAAGTGAGAAAAGGAGATTTCCAAAAGAGAGGACTAAATTCCATCCTGTTCTCTTTTCTGGAGCCTCTGAAATGATGCTGGGCTAAACCACTAAACCAGCATTGTCCCTGATGGCCATTCACTAAGGGCTCCTGACATTGGAGACACCTGGGGAGAATTTAGCTGAAATTTGATCCAGCTAAGAACATATGCGATAATTTGGAAACACTAAAGTAACAAATTTTTCATCTAATTCTCATGCATAATAACATCAGCCAGCAGTAGTATGAATACAAAATTGCAATCTTCTAGATCCCTTGAAGGAGTCACACTCTAACTGTAAGGAGAAGCGAACCTGCGACTTCATTTTTCTGTAATTTCTAAACACTCTTAAATTGTTACCGAAATGAAACTTATGAATTAGTACCACATCATTCACTTTAACCATAACGACCTTTTCATGTTAGTATTTTAAAAAGTCCATAATTTATCTAACTGAAATCTGGTTTACCTAAATTTACCTATATCAGGTGAATCTGAGTTTTTAGTTACAAGTTTTTATGCTGTTCTTTGCGTTTTTATGTGTTCTTCGACAGCACCAAAACATTGTGAGTTCAGTTCAGCTTGAACCAAATGTGTGTGAACTGGGGAAGAAAAAAGCCCAGAATCTTGTGAGATCCAGCAAATCATTCTTTCTCATTCATTTTTTTCCATAAAAAGTGAAGAATTTTAGTTTTCCTCACCATTTGAAGACCATCTCATCTCACTTCAGATCCGAAGAATAACCAGAGACAAGTATCATTGTATAAGCCTGTGAAGTCAATATAAATAGTCTGAGTGAAAGATTTTAAAGTCCACATTTTAATTGTGATTTCCCATAGGTATTTGGGGTCATATGTTTAAGAGTGTGTGATATTCTTAAAAGCTATGATGTCTTTCAGCAGTCTCCACTACTGACTTCATGAGTCTGCCCTTTACAAAAGTACCCTCTATCATATTTATGATGTAGTCTTAATTAAAATGAGTACTAATCCAAGTCTGCTCAAGGTTTGACTGTACTCCTGTGACTGTTACAGCAGCAAATCTCATGGGGACAGAATGGGCTAGAGCAGCAGTTTCTGTGCTGTGTTTGTGACTTTGTACCTCACTTCCAGGTCACACCTAAATTTTGTCGCTCTCTTTCCCTTGGTGTTTCGACGGTACTCTCTTTCTACAGCCATCTCTCTTTCTCTCTACTCATTCATATTGGCTATCACAAGATTGTCCTCTTACTTCATCTTTGCTTAGTGTCTGCACAGTATTGTTGCTAGCCTCTGCTTAAAGAAGAGGTTTAAACTCTCTTTTTAAATTCTCTATGCTTGCTTCCCATTCCGTCGAGTATATCAAGTCTCAAACCTCTGTTAGCTTGCTGTTTTCCTGTGTTACTCCCCCTTACTTTCATTCTGTGAGTGCTCACAAGCTCTTCTATTTGGCAGATTTTGGTATACCAATTCCTGCTATTCCCAAATGCATCTCCCTATATGCATGATTCAAGCTGCTGCTACAACCTCTAAGAACCCTACTTTATTCATATTCAGCTTACCTCTAAAACTCACTTTAACTATTTGGCTTATAGCAATTTTTCATAAATTTTAATGTGTATTTTAATAATTACATAGATATCTGTATTTATATAGATGGTATGCAATTTGCCTGTTATTATTCCCCTTCTGATCTCTGTCCTTAGAAAACAGGCTGTTCAGATCAAGGCTATCTCAGTTACACCATTGGCATTATTCACACTATTGCTGGAATCATTTTAATGGCTAAGTAACTTAACTATCTAACCACACCATCAGCATTGTATCTTTATGGAAATACAAAAAACATTATGCTAAGAAGCATTTTCAAAAGACAAGCATAAGCATTCGGGCATGCACTTTTTTCTGGTTGTTAATTTGTGTCAGTTCTCTAGTTTATAACAGCTTGTGTAAAAAAAGTCTGTCTATAATGTTAGTCATGGACTGTTAAAAAATAGGCCTAAAGTAGATCTGCAAGTTAGAAAGAAATAATTTCCTGGAGTCAGATTCTCCCTCTCTTCTGACTGTAGCCACTCACATTTGTGCAAGATAAGCATGAATCAGTGCTGAATTAAAGCTCAACATTCACTTCCATTGATGGCCACTTGTACCACGTTTTGTCCTGGAATAAAAAGCTTTTAAAGGTCATGAATCAACACCCTGCAAAGTGTAGATTTTCCTCAGTGATCTAGCACTGACCTGCGTATGTTCAGAGAGTGTTTCGTTCTGAAGTCCCTTTCTGTATATTTGGATAGAGGATCAGAGACAATGGAGTGCAAAGGGAGGCTCCACAGCCACAGCCACCGAGGGAGGATTTACTGTATTGGCAGAAATAGGAGTGACAATTCTTATATGCTTCATTGGCGTACTGATTCATGGGTGTAAGTGATTTTTCACCTTATAAATAAATAGTACAGGGTGAGAATGATAAGCATGGCTGGATAACTGGAGCCTGACCTTTCAGTCCTCACTCAGACAGGACCCCTGTTTTTCTTTTCAATGTTTACTTGGATTATGACTAATCTGTGCATTGCTCTGGTTTTACACTGGCTTCCCTCTATAAATTTCTGTGCACACAGTAAGAAAAGGAGCAGGGAACTGAGTACAACTGGATATAAGTACTCCATTCTTAATTAAATATGTATAGGAATAGTTTCACAGAAGGAAGTACATGTCTGGGCCAGGTAGATTTATGTTTCGGGTGTCCAGGGTCCCCACAGAAAATATTTGCATCAAAATGAGATACATCAAAGTCCCTTCCAGGAGGTTCCTAACATTGCCAGTGATGACTGAGTGTGAAGCTCCATTCCTTTATCCAGTGGCTGGAGGCGATGTGCCTCCTGGCGTCCAGCACTCACTCAGGCTCTGTGAGACCTAGTTCAACTCCTGCATAAGGCAGGTGCAAGTGAAATCTCTGTCGTCAGGTGTTGTGCTGTTAATCAGCTGTCCCATGCCACAGATGGCTGTAAGAAACTCACTGGGTGACTAAAACTCTTTTGGCTAGGAATTAGGGCAGCCAGATGCAGGGGGCATAGCAGAGCAGCCAGTTCCAGTCCTTGTCGTTTTTAAGGACTTTACACATTTTTTGTTGTGTGCGTAGAGACTGAAACCCAAAACTCTTTCCCCACTAGGCAAGAGATTCCCAAACTCACACATATTGTTAATAACACCTCCTAGCAGCTGGGGTATGTGGCAGAAACAGAAGACCTTGGTGAGGCCAAGAGAAAGAAAGTGACAGATTCACCCATTAAGTGGAAAAGATGGTGGCAGTGGCAGTCCTGTGGAGGCACTAGTTTCTCCCAGTCACACAGCTCTGCTCTGAGGAGCAATCAGCAGCTGGGCAGCTTTCTGCCACCCTTTGTCCCGTTCCCTGCTCTGCCACCCCGTGTGTAACAGAGACTGGCTTTCAGGCCGCACTGAAGTGGTCCTTTTCCACCAGCACTGCGGGTGTTGTAGTGCAACAGTACCTGCAGAGCTGTTGGTTTTGCTGTCTCATCAAATTACCTTATCTCATCAATCACATAAACCAGAAATTGCAATTAAATAAGCAGTATCTCTGTATACAATATTTATACTATTTTCATTTCAGGATGTTGGATACTTGAATGAACCAGAATAATGGTGCTAATATTTTCCTACACCTATTAATAAGGGGTAGCTCTACTCCTCATTCTAAGTGGCTAATCTACTTTAATATGCTTGGTCCCTAGGTAACTGGGACTATGTGCCAGAAGTGCAGAACACAGCAGCAATTCTGCATGTAGAACTGGCAGATCTACAGTTTTTCACTGAAACAGGAAACTGATCCAAATCCTGGTGAAGTCAGTGGGACTTTGGCATTCGATGTCAGTAGGAACAATAGCAGAGCTATGACATATCCTTACCTAGAGCATTATTTATTCTATTATAGGGGACTTTTAAAAAAAACTCTGATCCAGAAGATATGGACTGACTGGCATAGAATGTCACAGATGGACCAGTGTCCCAGTCTAGGCTTCCTTACATCTAGAAGACACAATGTTAAAAAGACTGCATACAGTACCATGGCACATAATCTGGGTTGTATTTAGGCAGCCATTCCTCAGTTTTAGACAGAATTTTTTTCAGCTTCCTTCATTGTTCAATATTTGTTTTATGATCATCAGGAAGGTTACTGTAGAAGCCAGTAATGTTTCTCATGGGGATGCAGTCACAACCATAACCCACTAATAAACATAAATTAGGGTATAGATCATTTTAACCTTACACTAGAAAGCAGGAAAAAAATCAGAGAATGTGTCTCTTGAAATAAACTTTAATAGCTGTAAAAGGGACTGTAAAAGGGGAAATAATTTGTAATTGAAAGAGCTTGTGGATAACTTTTATTTGTGCTGGTAACATAAAATAAATGTCAAGCAGTGGAAAGAAAAAAAAATGATAAGAAAGGGAGATTTTCTGCTTCAAACTCATTAACTGTCAGTGTAGAATCTTAGTCTGCATAATATTTAAAAACATGATAAAAACAGACTTTTGGTACTGCAGTGGTGAAGAGTGGTAGTATGAGCAGGATTATAAAATTCCTAGTAATGAGTGCTTTTTTGAAGTCTCTTCTCAAGTTAATGATAACAAAAATATGATACATATCAGATCTCATTTTAAAAAGGAAAATGTTTTAGATTCATGCCTAAGAAGAATGGCTTTGAAACATTTTCATTCATACTTTCAAAAGGCAAAGGAGAAGATTTATGTGTTGTGGGAAAGGCAGAGTTCAGGAGTCTTGAATGGCTCAAGTTAATAGTACTTTGCCTTGGTCCAAGTACATTATGTGCACTGGTGAAATGGGAGGTTTATCGTTATATTATGTTTTGAGGAAAGTGAAATTGTTCTGCTTTGGGTTTATGCCATTGCTCACAAAACATGAAGACCCCTCAGTCAGTAAGATATGTATGTTTTACTTTTGCATACTCCCTTTTGCATACTTTTGTTGGTGAATCCATTCCATTATGAGACAAAAAGGCTGCTGCATTTAACTTTCACCCTGACAGGCTGTTTTATCTCATGTTTTTTGTTTCTGTAGCACACCTCCATTCTATACATACATACATACATGCACACACATGCACGCACACAAAAAGTGTTTTGTTTTCATTATGAGGAGAATAAAAGTCTGCTATTTTGATGGACTGAATTGGCACAAAATTTGTACATTACAGAATTCACCAGAAAATAACATGCATGATGTGGGTATAATTTAGGATTGGTTGGTTAGTTTATGAAAGACTGAATTACTGGCTTTGCAAGATAATCTCCGCAGAAATAATCTCTTACAGTCCCTCGAGTAAGTGTTTCAAAACTTTTTTTTCCATCTCCACTGTAAAGGAAAGATAATTCATGGCAGAACTTGTGTTCCACGACTAGAGTGGTGGAAGTGTTCACCAGGGTGTCTGTACATAGGGTCAATCTCTATTTTTATAACTGTCTCCTTGCTGCAGCTGTGAGAACGTGATTTTGTGAGCGTTGTATACCTTTACTTGTTTAATTCTCACAAAACAGTCTCCACGCTGCAAAGCAGTCTTCCACGCCGCCTTCTAAAGGCTTAAGCTACTTTAACTACAAGACTACTGCTTTGGGTTGACGACAAATGCAAAATATCTTGCTCATGTTTGCCACTTGTCTTGTGCAGCTTACCTGATCAGTTGCTGTTAAAGCGGGTGTATTACAAATACTCATCCCTCGAGGCAAGTGAAAACAGGAGCTTGTAACTTCAGTAATGCCACTGGGAATATATTTGACCTCACACCTCCGGTCCTGACATTGTTTAACCATATCCCACAACTAGTGAATTTCAATTATTTGTTCAGAAGAGCCATTCATAATTGCCTGGTGTAAGCCTGCCTTTAGGATGCAAAGCAGAAAACAATGAAAATGCTACACTGGCGAATTAGAACAGCAGCACTTAAATGTATAAATTAACTGGGCCTCTTTTCACAGCTTTCTCTTTCTATTCTGAGAGGCCTCAGTCTGGTGACATCAAAGACAGGATTATGTGAGAAGATAAAAACTTGATCTAATGTCCATGTTTGAAGTCATGAAAGTCCTCCTCTCTCCAAGCCAAAATAACCCTCCTTATAGCACAATGAGCTCGGGTCCAGGTGCAGGGGGGGAAGGTTTCAGCAAGGCACTGGGGATATCTCAGAGAAGCCAAAGAGTTGTACATTAAGCCATAATCTTCCCAAATGTGCTAAAAGATTGTATGTAGGCTTTGGAATCTTTGTCCTGCCAATTAATATGTTAAGTCTTTCTTTTAAATGAAGAATGCTATTATCCATGTAGCTGGATTGGCCTTTAATGAGAGTTTAACCTGTTTCACCTACTTAGAGGGAAATCTACATTATGGTACACGTGGAAGAAATAGGGAGTGCTAAAATACAGTGTCGTCTAAGAGTACACTATGATCATATCTTGTTAGCTTCCTTATGCGTGACCTTCCATTTCTGATACATGTGATACACTTACTGCTTATGTATTACTGAGGGATTCAGAATGTAAGGCAAAATGATGGGCTTAAATTTGTTACTCTCAGTAAGGAGGTCTTACATTCAAATATTCTCTCATGGGGTAAAATGATCTGTTCTGAGTCTCTAAAATTGTCTGAGACCAATGTAAATTTTCATATTGTAAAGACGTACAGCTTCAATGCTTCTTGAAGAAGACTTTTATTTCGATATGTGCATCTCAAAACACATACTCTTATAACTTCTTGCTCTTAAAAGAGTGAAACATTCATCATGGGCCTAGGCAGTCTCTCAATAGGCCAAAACGAGTGCTTGTGTCTGACTTACAATGTATGCCAGTTTCTAGAAGAAGATTTTATAAACATCATATACTAGTGAGAATGCTTGCCGTTTGTACCATCTATTGATATACGGTTCTCTCTTTTCCCTGGATTTTCAGCCTGTAATGCATATTCACTAGCAGAAGAGATAGATATCAGTGTTTCAGATCACAACTATAGATAATGAGATGAAACAACACATGCAAAAAAAAGATATTAAAATACCATATATCTGGTATTCCTCACAGTCTTGGAAATGTTGCAATAATTTTATCATACTCAATTCTACTCCAGTGGTTGGAGGAGATTCCTCAGTGGTGTATTTACAATGACCTTAAACTAATGTATCTATTAAAAGTGTTACTACTGTTTATGTACCTTAAATTACATGCTTCCAGACAAATAAATATATTTTTAATAGAAACATGGGGAAAAGCATTTTTCACTCAGTCTGGATTAGGATGGCGAATTGCATTCTACTCTTCAGCAATCTGTTTTCATAGTGGGTTTCTATAAATGATCCTTGTAGCTACATGTATTGACAGCTATAAAATAGTTTAGTTTCTTGCTTTTTTAGATGTATTGAGGTACACATAATTTCTAATTGCCAGCTCCCAAACTCCGTGCCAACCTATATCTATTACTTTTAAGATCATTTCTTCTTTCTCCTACAGAGTTCAAGACATTATATGCATCCTGCCTCTTTTTTCAATTGTAAAAGGTTTAGCACTGGATTCTCTGTTGAATGGAAAGCTTTATTAATGTAAGATTCATGGAAAAGCCAGAAGTAGTATCTTTGATAAATTAGTCCTTGACAAACAGGGTAGTTTTCAACTTTTCTTTATGATGTAGGACACACAAATCTGTGCTCATTCTCTAGGCAGGTGGCATATTAATTAGATTTCATCAGGATTCTTAAACCATTAAAATATGTGTTTTGCAATGGTCTTGCTGCTGTGGCATAGTATTTATGTCAAGTTGGTCTTGTAGGTGGGTATTTTCTTCCGGTCTAGTTTTCAGGCAGCAAAGTGATGCTAAAGTGATTGGATAACTACAAAGAATGGTTTTCATTACTTGGTGATGGTGGGAAGGCCCTCATAGAAGATTTTCGAGATGTTAAAGGGGGAGCAACTTTAATCCTGCAAGAGGCCCTTGAGGCTTCTTTTAGCATTTGCAGCTCTGGGTGGTCCAGCTGAATCCTTTGTGGTCATTAGGGTCCCCCTAAGCATTTTGATGACAATGCAATTTGTGGAAATTCTTGGAACGAGGGCCTGCTAGAATATTTAACAAGCTTTCAGCTTCCTTCATTGCCTGTATGCTGCTTTCTTGCCCCTATCTTCTTGTATTTTGTCTGTCAATAATTGAAAGAGTGCATTGAAAACCTTCTCTGCCAGATACCAGAGCAGGAAATGTTTGGTAAGCAATTTTATAATAAATGCGAATAGAGAGTTGCATAGCCAAGAAGAACTGGGTAGTATCCATGCTAGAGCTGAAATCAGTTGCCTGATTGGTTCGGTGAAAAGCAACAAAAAGCTGATATCCATCCATCCATATGTGGGACCAGACGCAGCCATCTGCCAGCATCAGGACCTCCAGGCACAATGACACAGTTCTTCCAGGGAGCTGAAGCTCCATGGCCCTTGGAAAAGGGATAATGCTAATTGGAAACCACAAAGCTCAAAGGGGTGAGGAAAACTGATTAGCTGGCTTAACTCAGTAAGAAAATGAAAATATTTGGCTCAGATGAGGCTCAAAGGAAACAGGAAATCTGTCTGAATTCAAACAGTCTCTGAGGCAGTGCTGGGCTGAAAGCTTTTTTTCAGGAGACTGCAAATGGATTTTGCTGCTTTCTTCCAAGTAGAACAGTTACCAGCAACTACCCCAGAGTTTTATCAATGCAGTGTTTTATTTCATAAACGTTCAGCTGTTTTCATCTATACTTTTCTGGGAATTAAAAGGAAACAATCAAAATGAAGTTCTCTTCCCATGGAAGAGAAGAGGAGCTTGCAGGAGAGGCATGAACCAGTATCTGTGAGATTTAGACACCCTCTGACCCTGCTACCAGCAACCTAAGCAAAGTTAAGTTTTCTTTCCATCTGTTCACCTGTAAAATAATATAATAGTGCCTTTTCTCTTATATCTATCTCTGTACTATATCTAGCATAAAAATACTTGATCTCATTTGGAGCCCCTAATTTCCTGAGTGAGTAGACTGAAAAAAAAATGTACTTCACATCTGCCTTGCAAATTCTCAAGAAGTGAAAATGTTACAGGTTTGTTTTATTTTGACCTAACCCTTTGTTATGGTGGTGCCTTTCACTAAGGAGATCCTGCAGTGTTTTCATCATTTGGGCTGGTGGGCTCGAAAGTGAAGTGTTCCAAGAAGCACAGCAACAGCATTGAAAAGTTTGGGAACCCATAGAGAAGCCTCTGAATGTCCTTGCTATATTGAGTCAAAGTAATTGAATCCTTTCCTTTCTTTATACCCACCAGAAAGATTTGAATAGAAACCGTGTGAATCTACCTTTCCTCTTAGCCTTTCTGTGGCTACTGGGGGAATTATCCCCTGGATGTCAGTATACTGATTAATTAATGACATATTTTAAAATCAAAGAAATATCAGATGTAAAAACATCTTCATCTGCAGCAAGAAAGGTGAATTTTTTCAGTCATCTTCAATGTGCCCTATTGATTTCTATTGAGTAAAAGCCGTCGAATATCCCTTGCATATTTAAGAACCCCCAAATTACTTCTGCACAGCTTGTGAATCTTTCTTCACTAATAGGCCATCTCACACACAATTCTGGTTCCTTTTATATGTCATCAGGAAGTATTGCACACAACTTCCAAAACAACCTTCTGAAATTTTGAGATTGAAGTAATACATTTCACCAATCATTAGCAATCTTGGGAACTTGCTCCATAAATTTCCAACATTCTTGCATTAGATTCTCCGCACAATTTTTGGTGTTTTAAGTCTAGGGTTCTTGCAACAGCATTGACAGCACAGTTAGAAAAAATGTAAGTGAAGGAAAAGTGAAATTATTTAAAGCAAATTCTGTTTACTGATCTTATAATGTTTTTAGTAACGCTTATCTATAAGGAAATGTATCTCATAGGCAACTAGGAAGTTCCCATGTGTAGGATGAAATTGATTTATTTCAGGCTGCATTGGTACAGTTTTCTTGACATTAGTATTTCCATCTTAAGTAATGGAACAAGTACAAGACACTTTGTTTTTCTTGTCTGAATCACATGGAAGTAAATTATTTTTAAGTTAAAGAAAAGGCACACAAAAATCCCGTGAGATCTCTGGGTATTAGACCACCAGCATGAAAAGCTTTCCTGCTCAAAAAAGTCAAATTGCCTCCAGAAGAAGAGAGTGCAACCTAAGTAGAGATCTTGCAGATGCCCGGTTGTATTGGGTTTATGTGGTAAAGGTTTGGTAGCAGGGGGGCCACAGGGGTGGCTTCTGTGAGAAGATTCCAGAAGCTGCCCCATGTCAGATAAGAGCCAGCTCCAGCCGGCTCCAAAAGGGACACACCGCTGGCCAGAGCTGAACCAATGAGCGATGTTGTTTGCACCTCTGTGAGAGCAGATTTAAGAAGGGGAAAAAACTGCTGCGCAACAGCAGCTGGGAGTCAGAGGTGCGAGGAACAGCCCTGCAGACACCAAGGTCAGAGAAGAAGGAGGGGGAGGAGGTGCTCCAGGCGCCGGAGCAGAAGTTCCCCTGCAGCCCGTGGTGAGGCCCATGGTGGAGCAGGCTGTCCCCCTGCAGCCCATGGTGTACCACGGCGGAGCAGATCTCCACGCTGCAGCCCGTGGAGGAGCCCACGGTGGAGCAGGTGGATCTGGCCTGAAGGAGGCTGCAGCCCATGGAGA
>VXAL01018923.1:28521-46105 GCA_013399475.1 Chauna torquata
GTCGGCGTGCGGCTGCGGCGCGGAGCGGCGCGGCTGCTGCGCCCCGGGGCTTCCCGGCAGCCGCTTTCTTCCGCCCGCTCAAACGCCGTTGCGCACCGGCGTGGCCTTCGGTCGAAACTTCGGAGAAGCTGCGGTTTGCCCTAGCCGTGGCTTGGACGGCTCCGCCGAGACCCTCACAGATGCTCCACGCGCGGGCCGCGCTCCAGCTGGGCACGGCGGTGCCTGTGGGCGGGGGCAGCCTGACACGAGCCCTGTGAACGGCTCGCGAGTGCGTGTCCCGCTAGGAGCGCCGACTGAAAAGGGATTAAAGGGATTTAAACTGAGGTTTAATGCAAGAAAGATTGATAGCTCCTGTAAGCTCTCTTTTTGTTTGTTTCTCCAAAAAAGGAGGAAACTTTCTGCTAGCCTGCCTGCGCCTTCCCTTTCTCCCGCGAGTGCAAGCGCTGCGTGTAAACTGTTGCAAAGTTCTGGGCTGCTGCGTGAGTGAAGTAAAAACTTACTCCTGCGCTCTGTCTTAAATCATTTAGTTTCATGAAATATCTCCTAGATAAGAGAAACATACATCACATGGTTAGTCAGAAATTATTCTAGAAGTTCATTAAATCTCATCTGGGAAATTTAAATGAACTCAAGTAAGTAAATTAAGTGCTGAGTTAATTAAGTTGATAATTAGTTAATTAACTGTTATGTTTTTAAGTGATGCCATTATCAAACTGACATAAATTTCAGTTTAATTTCCTATATATAGGAAGTCTTTATGAAACTGTAAAAGCTTGGGGGCTTAATTCTTTCCACAGAGTTTTGCACCAAATGCTAACATATTCATAATAGGGTTTTTATTATTTAGTGGTGAAGGCAGTTTTAAAAATCGTTTACCTAATTGCATTTGAAACAAATCCTTTTTTCTATCATGTTATTTTGTCCTGGAATAAAACTTCAGATATGCATAAAAATGAAATAACGTGGAAATTTCATAATGAACAGATGTGATTGGAAAAATTGCCCTCTTTTAGGATGGCGTGTCTGCTGACTGCTACAGAATATTATACTTCTGTGCACTGGTGTGTGGTAGTCTTGTATTTTAAGGGCTACCATGTGTGGCACTGTTGTAGAAGACTGAAAAGTCCTGAATGTGTCTTTTTAGCTCTGGGTACTGTTATTCATTGACAGTTCCTCAAATGTACGCATCTAAGTTCGTTTTGTGCACATACCTTTGTTTTTTCACAAATAATTGATGAGGAAGACTGGATCAGAAAGGAAAAAGACCTTGGTTTGCCTTAAGTCACTCATTTAGGAAACTATTGTTACCTGGTTGTAGGTATGTCTCTGTTTTTTATTAATGAGGGGAAAAGTGAAGCTGATGAACATGAAGCTAGAGAAGGCTAACTTTCTCTCCTTGGTTTAGAGGAAATACTGAAAGAAGAAATAGTCCACAGGTGTCACTGTCATAGCTGAGCCTTTGATACTGGGGAGGCCCAGAAGGCCTCTTTTGCTTGAAAATACAGTGCAGTCAGTATTTTAGTGCAAAGAATGTGGATGTAACGTCTGGGTAGGAAGTCTCACTTGTTTTTTTCTAGTGTGCCGCCACAGGACTGTTTGCCAGTAGTTCCTAGGCTGGTTCTGACTGCTGGAAGCACAATGAAGGATTTGAAGTGATGAGTACACGAAGAAGGTTTTGAACAGATGCCACCATCCTGCAAAAATCCTCAATCCTGCCAGTGTATTATATTTTCAGTTTATGTTATATCTGGTGGTTCTATATGAAGGGATTTTTTTTACCTGATATGTCGGCAGGAACACACGCCTCTCCATAGCTTAACATCAGCTTTACACCAGCTCATCAGCTTGCCTGGGTTGCACCATATGGTGGTACTAGTTTGGTCAAAAACAATAGTTACATGAACTCTTGACTTGAGTTCCCATGTGTTTTATCTCCAAAACCAGGAAATCATACAAATTATAGCTGGAAAGACATAATAGGTTTATTGTCAAACCAATGCAGATCATTCCCTAAAGGGCATTTCCGTGTGCTTTCTGCATTCTAATTTAAATGACTTGAGCAACAGATCTCCCTGTTTAGAAGTCTGTTTCAGTTTTACATGAATTTCACGGTCAAGAAGCTTTTCCCACTTTGCTTAGGGTAATCCTACTATTCTTAAATATGCTGCATGTGTAATGCTAAGTAATTCTTGAATTTTGGCATTTATGGCCTTCAAATATTTGGAGATGTTTATTATGTCCCATTACCTAAGCTAGGACAGTAAAATGGGCAAACACGTAATATCTTTTTATGCTACTTTCAGTACGCTGCTGATTATTTTGACTGTCTATATTTTTTTATGAATTGTAATTCTGCTAATGAAGTTATAGAATTGAATAAACAAATTACATATCTGAAGAGTTTCTAGAAAAATAATTCCTCTCTCTTTGTAGGAGGAATCTTCTATCTATATGGATCAAAACACCACATTAGGTTCTATTTGATTACCTTAAATCACACTGACTGCCTTTGATGTTGGGTTGACAACAGGTTTAGAAGAGGCTAGCTTGTCATCACTGTTAACAGGGTTTTTTTTTTGGTGGAAATGCAGCAATCCAATTGTATTGGAGGCTGTGCTTGAAAAGAAACTTTAAATAAAATTAAAAAGACTTTAAAATATTCCGTAATAAGAATATCTTGACCAACTAAAGAAAAAATGCTTTCAACGATCCATTATTTTTTATGAAGACAGAGGAATCTTGCCTCTTCAAAAATTCTTCATTATTTTGAGTTATAGTGCTTTCTGGGACAGCTGATACTCTTGATGCATCCAGTAGAGGAAGCAGAGATTGGAGAGCACTCATTCTTCCTGAGGATTCACTCCAGGTGACAGTGCATCATAGTACTGTTGTCACTGCAGTCTTGTTTTAAAGTCCAGTGGTAGGTTGACACGCTGGTAAACTCTTGATTGTTAATTCAGAAAAGTCATACCTACATACATACTTATATAGATATGTATACATGCACATGTACACATATATTTGATGTAATGCCTAATATTTGTAGGCAAATGTACATAATTTTTGTATATATTCACACCAAGCAAAAGGTATTTGATGCTGTATTGTATTTGGGAGATGCCGTATTCTATTTGGGACAGAATTTTTACGAGTTTTGTGTTTATTACTGTAGAAAACTGAACATGCAGCTTGTCTTCACAAAAAGGCAAAAATGCAGCAAATTGTTGACATTATAGAATCTTGGCAGTATTTCTAGTTTTGAAAAATTGCAAACCATGGCATATACATTATTGTTACTGTGAAAGCTATCTCAGTCATCTGTCCAGACGTGTGATGTGTGTGTGTGTGTACTGGAAGCTAATGGGAAAAGCCAAATAGCGATGAGAAACCTTTGGCCACTGTTACTGCACTCATTCTCACTGTGGTTGTTTCTGCTACGCAGGCTCAGAGAAGTGGCTCCTTGAAACAGGCAGGTCAGTTCATGGCCAGAACTTCAGACCAGTTTCAGAAAATGTTTATAAGCATCCTTGAATAGCACAGGTGGTGGCACCATATGCCATTGCTGGTTGAAAACGAATAATGTGGAATTAGTCCAAAATCAAGTGTCAATGTGATTATTAACTTTTATATAAGTGACCCTGGTCAAATGTGTTATGTAGGACTTGTGCAGTTAGCAATTCCTTCCTTCTCAAAAGAAGGTTGTTCTCTAACCAGGGAGGCTGGGGAGTTCTGAGATCACAATAGACAGAGTGCCCTTTTTAGGCGTTCTCTATGTGTGGCATAAAACTGTGAGCTTTCATGCTTTCAGATGAAAAAGGAATAAGCTTGTGTGTAGCAGATTAGTATGTGTCTGCCATTCTTGAAAAAAAACAAAATGGTTCTGTTTAATGTTTGAACTGTTGGAATATGTAGTTTTTTCTCCTAGAAATTGTCTTCATTGATAAAGATCCGAAAATGTCAGTGTTCTGAGAATGCTGAGACATAACCGATACGCTGAATTTCTGTCTTCCGTGTTTTCTCTTACAGTGTATGTTGCCAGTTTCTCTCAGCTAATATAGATCTACCTCATCTGATAATGTTTTTTAACATGACTTTCTATATGTTTCTCCAGATGAGAAAATAGTACCTTCTCTCCAGACCGTATGTTTCTCTAGATATTGAAGTGTAACCGTAGGAAAGGAGGAAAATTCAACTTAATAAGTGGCAAAAAAAAGATTATTCTGTGACTAGAAATTTGCTTCCTTTCCTATAGCTGGGGCAGATGAGGCAAAGCTTTAGTCTCAGAAATATTCTCTGGGCAGGCAATCATTTTATCTGGCATTAACTTCTTGCATTCCTACAGTGCCTGCAGCTCATACTACAGGACAGGACAATGTTAAGTGCTGTCAACAGAACAAAAAGGAAAGAAAAAAGACAAAAGGAGTCATTTGTGTGCTTTTGAACAGTCAACATGCTGCTTATCTTTGAGTTCATACAAATTCTTAGGTGGTGTAGAACCATCAATTAATGGAAGGAATGGCTGAATTTTATTTCATGTGAATGCAGTGCTTCAGTACTCCAGGTGTCTGACGGTCCTGAAATATATGATAATATGACCCGTCAGAAATCTATTCTCTGGTTTTCTTGAAGAATATTGTAATTCTTTGTAAATTCTAAATTGCTGCTTAAAGAATATTGTAATTGCTTCTGTGCCGTGTTTCTTTTCCCCCAAAAGCTACAGTTTCGGAAACATAAATTAGCCTGCTGTGAATATCCGTCGGCTCTCTGTCAACTTATTTGGACAGCCAGATAAGTAGGTGAAAAAAATGACAGGAAGAAGATGAGTACCTGCTGCTGGAGATACAAATTGGTGACTGTTTAAAACCTACTTCAGAGATTTCTCTTTAAGCAAAAAACAGAGTTTCCCTAGAAACAAATGCGATATAGGTCAGGATGGGATCCGAACTAAGCTTTCTAGAGTAGCATATGTGAGTCCCTTTCTTCTCTGCTGATGTAAAAGAAATCAGGACATGTAGGTCTCTGCTGATTTTTGACGATGCTTTACACTTTTACACTTCTGTAGGGTAGCATGCAGCAAAATTGCATGCTGTAAATGTAACTTTTAGAGATGTAAGAAGCTTAGGTGACTGTTTTTCATGACACTGTAGGAGAATAAGGGGGAAAAAGTATTAAGTTTGAGGACTGGCAGCAGCTATGTAAAGTTAAAGCCAAATAAATACCGTAACGATTTCTGAAAGTAGTAACATTGACCTTTTTTAAAATCAGTGTTAAGCATCCAAGTATTACAAAGAAAATATTCATCTTGATTTTATATATTTGTTTTAAGTGAGATATTTGGTGCCATGTTATGTAGATGTATCACAAAAGATATATAGTAGAGCAGATAGAAGTGCAGCTTTTAAAGAACATTTCGTTTTATACATGTCATTTCAGATCTCCGAATAGGTCTGAGACAGAATCCACAAAAAAAAAAAAAAGGTTTATTATTATTATTATTGTTGTTATCTATTTATTCATCTGTTTCTCAAAGGTTTCAGTCCATGTCACACGTGGTTTTAAGCAGCTTTCTTTTGCTGTGGTGCAGCTCTGTAACCAGGCAGTAGAGGGCATTCCTTCTTCAGGAGATGACACTAGCTCCTTCAAAAGACTAGTGTTTTATTTAGCAGGTTAGTGTCCTCGGGTCCTTTTTGTCTTTAAATGTAGGCCATTCACATGTAGAAAATGGATACAGGATAAAAAGATAAAGTTTTAACTGAAATTTGCAATATACTCCTTAGGGTTGAGTAAATGGTTGCTAAAATGGTAAATATTTTTAATTATTTCATAGAGTGTTTTTGAATATATGGGTTTATATACTTGTTATTCAAATTCACTCAGCAATATTTTTCATAAATTCAGTTTATTTAATGCAGTGTTGGATATAGATCAAAAACTGAGTTGTTTCAGTCGGTTATGATTAGTCAATAATCATAACAAAAGCATTTTCAATAGTACTTATACTAAGTGCCCATGTTGACAGCAGCACCTGCCTCATGGTTTGAGAGCATGTTCAAATGGAATTGTTGGGGACTATTAAAATTCCAACAGGTACTTGTTTTTCTTACAGTCTTGACATTGCCTTAATCCAGCCCTGTTATTAAACTAAATTAAACTTAGTGTGGTGCCCATGTCCTCTTCCTCTCCCATCTGGAAAACGCAGTCTCCTCTGGGGAAAATGAGTGTTGGGGGCTGATTTCTAACTCGGTAACTCTAACTCCCGGTTTCCTACCTCCTTTCTTTTGTTAGATTGCCTCTTTCGTTCTGCTGTCCCCTGGAGACTGTCCAGTCAGATCCCCACCTTGGTGAGCAGTAGGGCTGCAACCTCAGAGCAAAGCGCTAATTGGCAGTGGCTGCGGATGACTTTTCGCGCTCTGCTGAGTGCTGCTCTCCCCTAACCGAAGAGCTGACTGCACAGTGAGTATTTTGGGAGTTTGTTTTTAAGTGTTCCTTTGTTATGAGGCAATTAAGAGAGATTTTTTTTTTTTCTTTTTCTTCGTTTTAAATTGAGTGGAACGGAGGTGACAAAATGGCTTCTGAATGTGGATATTTGCCGGAGGCAAATTTGTTAAAGGCATGGGTATAGCCGTAGGCAGATCTGTTATATTCCAGATTTCATTTCAGAATATGGCTGTCCTAGTGAGTCTAACACCATCTGTGTTGCTGGATTGTGCATAATCACAGGTGAGGCATGAAATCACATAGACAACAAAATGTTTTCATATGTGTGCACTTAGTCTCATAAAGAAAAAAATATTTGATGTCAGGGATTATAATATTTAGACTTTAAGATTGAGGCTGCATACTGCAGTTGTATTTGCAATGTTGCATCTGAACATGTGAAAATAAAACTCCTTCCAATGACAGTGGCCTATTGATTCACATCAACTGTTTTGCAATTTTTCCCTGATGCTGCTTGGTCATCAACAGTGCGTAACCTCACTGTACATTAAAAAGAAACACTATGGGAAAAGTTATAATTGAAAAATGTAGGAGGAAGCCTGAAGAGGCAAACAACAGAATGGGATCTGATAAACTACTCCTCTGTTTGTGACACATGATTTCACTTTATGTTTGGTGAGTTGTTTTAGTTTTACACCAATTTCAATTTGGAAACAAACCAATGGTTTTAATTTTGTGTAATACTATTGTCAGACCTTTCTGAGAATGATGTTTTCAGCCTGTATTTCAGGAATTTTCTCCAACTGCGGTAAAAGCGGTTTTACTGTTGATATTTGCTTGCTTATTTTTTTTTTTCCTTTCTTCACTTGCAGTCATTAAGCATTAGTGTTTAATTAGTATAAAATAGCAATCAGTTATGAATGAGAGGAAAAGCTTTTGTTCCCTGGAAAAGGGAGAGCCTAACAGGTGGAGTCCCTGCAGCTGGCTAGTGGTTCTGGTATTACAAACGTTCAAAATAGTTACTGAAGATAATACCTGCAACAAAACTCCTTTCCATGTCACTGACTGACTGATTCACAGAACATTTCCTGGCTATTTTGATATTAAGTAAATGGGTTTTGCTTGCATAATCCTGAAGCATTCAGGGGTCTGACCCTACAAAACACTTTTTATTTCCAAGGCTGACTGTGGGCAGAAGACAAGTGAATTTGGGCACATCCAGACTATAATTACATGTGAAGGAATAAAATAATACTGAAAGGTAAACATCACAGCTGTCTGCAACTAGAGGAATTATAAAGATGATGTGGGGGCTGGAAATTTTGTTGTTTGTTACTTAGCTTGAATATCTGCCCTTTTTTTTTCCTTTGACAGGAATGGGTTTGCGAAGAGAATATCAGAGAACTGTGTTACAGTACATTAGTGGGAATGAAAGTTATTCCCAGATGAAAACTGCCATTCATGGAGAAGGCTTATAGGTTTTGAGATGAAAATGGGCTTTCTGGTCACTTGTGGTAAACCAGTGTAATGTTTACTGCTTCCCCTCTGTTCCTAGCCGCATGCTTCTTCCCACTTCCCTGTCCTGGCTTTGAAGTTATTGAGCTCTGTTCTGAGCAGGATCTAACCCAGCAAATACTAACCTTAGTGAGTAAAACAAAACAAAGCAAAAACCTTTTTTTTTTTTTAAATGAGAGGAGGTGGGTATGATTAGAATTTGTTCAATGAAGAGTCCAATAAGCAGTTCTGGTGCAAAGGAAGGTAATGGGAGTGCAGAGCAAGGAGTATTGGTGAGATGAGAGAGAGCAGGATCTCTGTGTAAAGTGAAGAGCTAGTAGATGGGTCATCTGTCGTGGACAACTGACTAGCTCTCTGGAGTATGGATTGTTAGGCTCCTTCTTTCTATCCCAGATAATAAAGCGGGAAAAGCTGACATAGCACGGAAAGGTTGTTAGACCAGCTACTGGATATGATGAGCTACAGGCGAATTAGACGAAGGAATGCAGTATTTATGGATCTTGGTAAGTTCTGATGCCTTGTTGCTCAGCACGGGCAGTTTTGTACTTGAAAGAAAACAATTTGCAGATAGCTTTCCCAGTGAAAGTACTCCCATAGGTCCCCATGAAGTTAAGCAATAAATCAATGGGATTTGTTAGTATTTACATTTTTGGATTTGTGCACAGATGGGAGAATTTAGTTTTAAGATTAGTCCATGACAGCTAGCAGGTTGCAGTTGTTTTGCTGGAAAACCAGAACAAAAAATCTAGGATGAGGAGATAATTTAATGCAAGTGTCCTAGGTTCTGCTTGTTCTGCTTTAAATGCTAGTCTGTCTTCAGTCTCAATTGCAACATCCTGCTTTTTCCTTCGAAGTAGGAAGATTGAAATCTTAACTGTGGGTTTGGTTGCTTCACCAGTGAGCTTAGCACTTTGTAGAATCAAACTTTTAGTTAGAAAATATTTAACAGAATTAGCTATGAAATGGAAAATTCTCTGAATAAAATACTCCCAAGTCTGCTGTTAATGGTTTATCTAGTTGATTAGTAATGCTCTTTGTAAGACATCAGCACTTCTGAGCAGAAATGAAAAAGAATGGGAATCAGATTGCATACCCCATGGTACATCTAGACTGGTTGTCTTTGGACTTGAAAGGTAGTGGGTTATTAAACTTCTAAAAAATGTGCTAATCCTGAAGTAATGTTATCTGCCTTGAATGTTAACCTACAACAAAATCTCTGTCATTGTCATGAAAAACAATGCATTTTCTATTATACGTTTTTTTTTTTTATTGAAGGAAAAGATGATGCTAGCAAACATAGAATATTGTGTTTAAATATTAAACATAAAAGTGCACCATGAATTTTTAATAAGCCAATTAACAAAGAAATATCTCCATTTGTTTCTGTGCAAATGTGAGGGTAGTGCAAGGAGTTCAGCAGACAGAATGTCAGTTGCAGTGAAAAGAAAGGACAGCGTTATAAAGCAAAAGTGTACTAAATTCAAATAATGCACACTATNAATTTCCAAATACAACAGTAAAAATAATAAACAGAACAGAACCAGCATTTGGCCCAGTAAGAATAGCTCATCTCTTACTGCACCTAAATTTTTCAAACAAAATGAAAACTCTAGTCTTAAACATTATATGCAATTAAAAATGAATCATATAAAATGGATTAACTAGGCATTTTTAGGCATGCAGACTTCTGAACTGCAAAGGTAAAATGCTCATGTCTATGAAACCTGTGTAATGTGGGTGCTTTATACGCAATAATTTCTTTGCATTACTTTCTTCTGAGAAGTCAACCTATTTGCATTAGTTCTGCCATGAAATTACTTGAAGAGAAAAGCATGCCATGATGATATCACCTTGAATATTAATTTGCACTAATTTATATGTGTAGCTATTCAGAAACAGCAGTACAAAATCTATCATGAAATGCAGCAGCTGTGCTTTATACAAAAGTTGATATCCTTCATCAAATAACAATGATGTACTTTGTATGCTTAGAAAAGCCTTCTGATCTATTTGCCATTTTTGCACAAAGATTGCATCTTTGATTTTGCCAGTGTTAGTATTTGGAAGAATAATCAACGCAGAAATACTCAGGTTTGACAAGTGGTATAAGATTTCAGTAAACATGTCTTCTCTCAGAGAGATATTGGAACCAGATAATATTAAGGGAAATTATACTGCTTGAAACTCTGATCTTCAAAGAGAATATAAGTATAGATTGAAATCAGAACGGACATTTAGGATTATTAAATGCAAATAATGCTTTGAAGAAAATAAGGGTCTGGAATTTTTTAGAACATCTTAATTTTAGGAAATGGTTGAAAGATATAACCTTTAAGTATTTAAAGGTTCACTAAAAGGAGATTAGTGCCCTAGCTTGTAAGTGACATGACTGAACCCAAACCTTTAGGAGATGAGTGTTACAGGAAAGCATTACTGCAGGTTGTAGCTATAGCTTTTCACAATGGGAGTAAATTTTCCTGGGGAAGTATTGCTTTAAGATGTTATTGCAGATTCTTGTTGCTGATACTGTCAGGCAGATTTGTATGATAGCTTTTAATATAATGCTATTTTCAGAATACAAGCCCCTCTCCACCTGTCAAAGTACAAAGAGGTTCTGCTCTGGAAGACTATGAAAGTAAATGGGAGCACATTTATAGGTAGGAATTTCTTTCATTTGACACAGTTAATATGGAAATACTTTGCCTGTCTTTGAGGCTAAGATGAACACATATGAGAGAGTTAGGTGTTTACTAAGGAGGAAATGAAGTGTATTAGGTGGGACAAAATTTGAAACAGTCCTGTTTCAGGGCAGAACCTGCCTGGCTGAGCTGCAGGACAGTGTGTGCACAAGACCTCATTCCAGGAATCAGTAGTTTCAGACTTGCAGTACTGTGGCAGGTAAAGGCAATCCAAAGGTCTTAATATGTTAGAACACATCTCGTTCCCTTGTAAACCCACAGTTTATAAAACATGTTGAGAGAAATAAGGAATTCCTGGTTTTATTTATTTATTTACTTTGAAAATTGTGAAATTCAAGAGGTAGGAATAAATTTAATCTAGAGAATGATTGTTTGTGTTAGCAGTACGGGTTGTCAGCTTGGGTTTCCCCATTCTTTCTGTTGATGGTTTTCTGCTTCAGAGGCAGGAAAGACTTAACCCATCACTGAATTCCAATTCAAGAGCAACTGTTACATTTGCTGTTTTTTAGCTTACCAGGCTCATGAGACTATATTGTTCCTACTGCCAAAACATGCTTGCGGTGGTTTAGAACTGTTTTTCTTCCCAGCTGATTGTGTACTTAGAAAAAGTTACTGGACTAGGTGTCATGTAGTCATAACTTTGAACTCTTCTGTTTCCACTTTGTCTCAAGAAGACATGCATACTCTCCTCCTGTCTCAACACCCTCTGAAATCATCCCTCAAAATAAAAAGAACAATATGCTTTTTAGACTGTTAACTTTTTGAAGGCAATGGGACATTAAGAACATTAATCAGCATAGCAGAATAATGCTGGAGTGTTTCCCTTTGTGAACACCCTGCATGAAATAGCCCTGAGAACAAACTGTTCCTTTTTTGCTGTTAGAGCACTGCTTTTTATGGCACTTAATACCTCGCTGAACTCCATTGTTATTTTACAAGACCTTCTAAAATTGCATTGGGTCTGCTATGTTAAAGCCATAAACTTCAGTGCAGAGCTTTGTGCTGTTCTTTTCTCCCCAGAGCAGTCAGTCTCTGACTTCTTTCTGTCTGCACTCTGATCAGTTCGCTGTGCATTATGTATGTAGTGCTTCCATATACACTGGGAATCTACAGTGTTTACGGTCAGATCTCAACAGATGCAGAGATGAGATCTTTCAAGTTTTCATGTGGTAGTTGAGTTAGCTTAAAACACACAGGAACTGCTAGCATGGGCTCCTGTTGTAAAAATTGTGTGAAGTCTGCAGAACCTAAGTAGGTGATTTTTTTGTGTGTGTGTGGTGCTTACGGGAAGAAAGAGCTTTTCATTTCTTGTTCAATCCTTTCAGTTCCTGCTGTTGAAATAGAAATGAAACTAAGTACCTGACTCAGATGTTCTGGAACAGTCACTATGGTTTAAATGGTTTGGGCTGATCATTTCCTTTTATGTTGATAAGTTATGGCTGGAAGACATTCTAGCAGAAATCAGTGGCCTATCTCCCGTTAGTGGCCAATAGTAAATAACAGCTGAATCTACAACATGCTACTAGTATGGCTGATGAAATGGAACTGGAATGCAAAGAAGGGCATTCTGTAATCAGGTGAATACTCCTACTGTAGCTTTCTATCCGTATAAAAGTATACATCAGCTGGCTGCTCTTTTCTCAGATTTCTGCAGTTGAATTTGCTTAAATACCTTGGGTTTTTATTTTATCTATTTTTACTGTAGTTATTCACGAAATAGGCTTTCTATTACAGTTTATTTGGAGTAGTTGCTGAGAATCAAACTGAGGAATTGGTTTTGCTATTTTATCAGAGATTACTAGATGATGCTGATATCAAAAACCAGGCAAGTTCTTCCTCTTAGCATTTAAATAGTCTTGGAGAAAAATGCTAGAGTGCAGATTCTTCTGCCTGTGTGGGGAGCTCTTGGTGTACATCTTTAATTAGAATTCATTCTTCGAGCAGTTTGTTCCTGGGAAATCTGTCAGTACCTATTTTGCAGACCTTATAGATTTGTCCTGGTTTTCTGGTTGATAAGTAGCTGTAATATCTGATTCCTCTGACCATGCCCCAAGTCTGCAAATCTCAGATATGTATCATCCATGGACACATTTGATGATTTCAAAATCAATTTTCTGAAAATTCGCTGAAAGTTCAGGTACAGAGAGGTCAACGCGAATTCATTCCAAAAGTTGAAATTAATATGAGGGACATTTTCTTCCTCTTCCATCACAACCTTAGTCCTTCTTTTAGGCCTTGGATCAGAATTTAACTTTGATCACTTTTCTTAATTAATCCACTGATGGCCACAGAGGAGTCCCATGAAACAGTCTGTATGTTGAAAACGTCCGTGTTGGGTCTTGCTACAGTGGGAAGCAATAGAGAAACAGCATGGCCTTTAGCAGAGGAGATGATGATTCCTTCAGGCTTCTTCTCCTAGCTCATTCCGTGAACAAATTCTTTCACTGGTATCGGTTGCTAGATATCTGAAATGAATGTATTTCTCTTCTATTTTACATGGTCTTGGGTCACGTATGGCATTACTATTTCTATAGCCTTTTGAAATCTTGAGACAAAAACATGAATATAGTATGAATCACTCTGAAATACCAACATTGCTGTTGTTCTTGTATTTGAAAGGGAGGAAGAGCTCAGCCAGGTAACTTGCCAAACTCAGACAAGAAGTACTGTATGATTTGTATATAGTGGAAATTCTAATTATTGCTGTTATTTCTGTTATTACCTTATTATATTAAAAGGAAGAAAAGAACACATTAGCTGGGTGTTCTAACATCATTTCCCAGACTGAATGCATCTTTTTAAATAAAAGGAGAAAGGTAACTTCATTAAGCAGAATATTGGAAATTGAGGTCCTGGTTTAACTAACTTACAAGGATGTGCCCAACTTAACACGCCTAGTCTCTGTGCTTACTCAAATAAATGTTAGTGTGTTTGTATGCTTGTGCGATCTGGGCCTTACAAAGGGTTTGAAATAGTACTGGTACTCATGTATTAAAGTCAATGTAAAGAGGGGAGATAAACTTTTCTCACAGCTCAGTACAGGGTAAACAGGACTAACATGTCAGACATATTTTCATTTTTTTTTCCAAACTACTGCTATCTATGATACCAGTAAGTGAGGCAAATTAAGGTATGTTAAATTAAGATTGATGATTGACAGTTAAGTCAGAAACATTTCTGAATAGCTGCAATTTACAGAAATAACACCTGTTCTATATAAGCTAAAATATTTTTGTAGAGTATTAAAAAACAGAATTACAATGTGCAATAAGACATTAGCTTTGGAGTTCTAAAGACACTTGAAAGCCTTAGGCAATTTATTTTTAATCTGCTTTCCAAGGTAGAAAACAATATTATAGAGAGAGTAACATATTGTCCTTCATCCCTACCTTGGACTTACCCATCTGAAGGAGAGCTGGAGGAGAAGTAGAAATACAGTCTAGCTAGGGAAGTGGATAGATCAGTTGCTCAGCAAGCAAATAATTCCTGGGTGTCCTAAGAATTTGCTGTAAAAATCAATAGTGTACTCTTTGTCCTATGCTATGTCCTATTTGAAGCAAATAATGCTAATTCAGTAATTGCTCTTGGAAAGAAAAACTAATTTCTGAGATTGTTGCAAAGTAGAACAGTTTCAGAGAAGGTCTGCCCTTCATAAAATGATTAATATGACTAATAGTTGGCTATAATTCAGATTACAGTTACTTTCTTATAAGAAGTTCCTAGACTGTGAGCAATCAGAAAGCATGAAGGTGAGTCTATAGATGTTCAGCTCCCTGAATGCAGTGTTCCAAGAATTATGTTTCAGTGATTCTGCTTGCAGAAGCTTTGGGCTGTAAAACAAAATCCGATTTTTTCTGCCTGTAATAACACAGTTCAAATATCTCTGCTCCTCAGTGTTTCCATATGTTCTGGAGAGATAGGGGCTTTTTAAGAATTAAAGTGACTATACCAGTGCACAACTAGATGAGCAAAGTTATGCTGTGTACTGCCAAAAGAGAGGATTCCAGAGGGATGCCTAGAATTGCTTAAGGAGAGCTAGAATCACAATACAAATAAAGGAGACAGTTTTTAGTACTGACTAAATAGTGTCATGCAAATATAAACCCATAAACATGAGATGGTAGAACACTACTAACAGGTGAATAACTGTAAATTTTGGGACAGTGTGAAAAAGATCCCATATGAACTAGACAGACATTTTGAAGTACACTTACGACTAGTACCCAGTACCAAGTTTCAGTTTAATTCCAAATGCAAGAAGTGTGGCTGTCATGAAGCACTATGATATGTGCGATCTCAGTTGAAAATGAGTGTTCAGTTATTCATTTATTCCCTTTCTCATAGCTCTATAAAATGCAATACTTGTCGATTAGATCATTTTTAAGGTTGAAGACGAAATGAAGTAAGAAGGAAGAAATCTTGACCAAACTGATTGTGATGGGTAACCTTCTTGTTGACTTTAGTAGATGCAGGCCTTCATTTTTATTAAAAAAACTAGAATAAAAGAATCAGCATTGAGGAAGCACTGCCATTCAGGCACAGTGAATTAATTCACCTTCAGGTGGTATAACAAAAGAAATACAATATCAAAAATTAGTTTTCCTTTTTAGAGCAAAAAGGGACATCCATGCAGAAGTGAACTGACTATCATATTCAGGGAGTCATGGTAAGAGTATAAGTGTTCATTCTGTTTATGCTCCTTATTCCAAAGATTATCTAGTTCTAACATCCTCATTCATTGATTAGTGCATTTCTCCCATACATTTTAATCTGGGTGGTTATCTATTATAAAACAGTGCAATTTAACAAGATTCTATTTAGGCTCAGTGTTTTTTTCACTACTTACTTTTTAATGTACTTTACGTGGTTTTTTTAATAGTTTTCTCTGGGCTGTAAATCTTTCTCACAAAAACTTTCCTGCTAATGTGAATGGAACTGCTCAGTACATAAGCAGACTAAAATCGGCATTCAGAAATGCCTGTTGAGTCATATATTTAGCTGTCCTGCATATTAAAATTGTGATTATCTTGTGATTATGAAGTTATAACCTGTTTATATACAGTTAGCAGATGAGAAGGGCACAATTCTACTCTGTTCTTTCATTATACAAACTGAGAGTGACGGTAAAGAGGATGCTAAGTACTGTTTTACTCCTTCCTAATCTCCTTAAATACATAACTCCGCTTTTCTTATTCCATTTCCCTTCTTCCGTTAAAAAAGGTTTCCTCCAAAATAGGACGGCAATCTTATCCCACTACAGATTTATACTGACTTTGTAAGTAAATTTTAGTTCTTTTTCTTATATTTCTGAAATAATATACTGATAACTAACAACCGTATTTCACCGTGTCTGAGTTTTTATGGTTTAGAATGGGAAACAGGACATCATAAGAGCATCCTGGATTCTCTACCTCGCTCCTGTAGCAAGTGAACACCCAAACACAGAGATTATCCAGCAGTTGCTTAGGAACAGACTGAATCCAGAGGAAAAGATCTGAGCAGGAGTGTGCATATAGAAGGACACAGTAATGTTGCTAACAAAGCAAAATTCCATCCATGGGAATATACCACTAACAACAATACCATAGCTCATAGCTACAACGTTCCCTCAGACAAGGTGCTTAGACAACATTTTATATATTTGAAATTGTTTGGGATATTTAAAATGTTAGTCTTCTCAAGCAAACAATACTTTATTTATCAGGATATTAACGATCTCTTTCAACTGTGTCTTTTGCTTTGAAATTTCTGTAGAAAAAGCACATTAAAATTGTGTTTCCTAAAAAGAAAAAGAGCAGGTGATGCTGATAATCAATATTAGGTTTTAATAGCCGAAAATGATTGTTCTTAGTTTTAGAATAGTG
This sequence comes from Chauna torquata, assembly GCA_013399475.1. Classification (NCBI taxonomy): domain Eukaryota; kingdom Metazoa; phylum Chordata; class Aves; order Anseriformes; family Anhimidae; genus Chauna; species Chauna torquata. The sequence continues at coordinate 45,038 of VXAL01018923.1, forward strand.
GGCTTCATTTACAGAGGGCAGAATGTTACCGTCTTACTTGTCTTAGTGGTCTCTGCTTTACAGTTTTTGAAAACAATAGTATTGGCTTAATAAACATAATGCTTATATGTCAGCAAAAAGAGCACAGTTGTTGGACACAGTTCATTTGAAGGTAATTTTTTTAATGTTCTGAATGGATGTTCTTATAATAAATTAGCAAATATTCATTTTTTTTCTTGATACTTTGTGTGATAGGCTTTGTGATAGCCCCAGTTCTATAGGCTGCATTTATCTGTTTCTGCTGCTGTGCTGCATAATAGTGGAGTAAGACTTTCATTTCAGCTCTTAGGGGAGGACTTTATGATAAGTGAATCTCTAACTGTAGGTTCTGATACTGGTGTTCTTTATCTCCTAACAGAGATGTTTTTCCTGTGGTTGATACATACTACAAGTGGTACAGTTTTTGTATGCGTGTGTGTGTGTGATTTTTTTTTTTATATTTTGGTTTTATAATGATGTTTGAAGGCAGAAGTTTGGACAGACCATTTTTTTGATCTACCACAGATTTTAGTCACTTCTCTGATTCTACAGATCTTGTCTATAACACAACATCATGCATCCAAAATCCATTTTTGCCTTCTAGTGCAAAGATTCACATTTATTCTGTTCTTTTCCTTTGAGATTAGGAATGTCCTTAGTTGAAAGAAAAAGTCATTTCCAGAGCTGCACAGGGAAGCTTCTACAACAGCTGCCTGCACTGTATTTGTACTGTGGGTAAGTATGGGAGTTTGAATAAATATTGTAATTAGGAACATAATAGCACATTTTGATTGCTTTAATAAATAACACCAACATGAATCTTTTCTTAGTGATGACACTAATGATCATTAATGGCCAAGGCTGTTATCTTTACAGTATGAATTCTTAGCTGAAAAGTGCAAGTTTTTGAATACAAGACATATTATCATTGAAACAGAAGAGAAATGCCAAACTTTTGGCATTTATCTCATTAGTTCATGATAATCTTCTGAATTATAAAACAGAAATAACAGGAACAGCTCTAAACCTTTTGTTTGCTCTGTTTTTTTT
>VXAL01018923.1:54603-70220 GCA_013399475.1 Chauna torquata
GGCGGCCACCATGGAGGAGTTCCTGCAGCGCGCCCGGTGCACGCTGGTGAGTCACGGCGGCGGGCGCTCAGCTCCGCCCGGCCCGCCCGTAGCTGCGGGCGGCCGCCTCCCTGCCCGCCGCCCCGGGTGCGGCACCCGCCGGTGCTCCCGGGGACTTCGCGGGGCGCCGCCGGGAGGGAAGCGAAGGGGGGGCTGGCGGCCTTTGCATCGGCTGGGGCGCGTCTCGGGGGTGCGTTCCCACCCTGTGCCCTGCAGTTATTGCTGAATAATGCTCGGTTGTAGGAATATACGAGCCCCTGTTTGACAGGCACGTGGGGGGTGACAGCGCGCCGTTTTGGGATCATTCGCGCATTTGCAGGGACTTTGGGATGCATCACGTCGCATAGTTGAGTGGGGAGAAATTGTATCGGAAGACGTTCCTCTGGTCCAAATGTCACTAGGAGTACGGGACAAGTTCGGATAAGCAAGACTTAAGATAGCTGAGGAATCTGCAAAGGTGATCAAAGACCATCTCCATAATTGCGGCTCATCTGCCGTAGGTAGTTAACATCGTGTAAGCGGTCCCACAGGTTTGTGTGTCCTGTTCTCAAATAACTCTGCTGGTGGGGCTGTGCGAAACTGCAGACCCTGCACACCGTTTACGGTGGCTGATGGTCTGGACCCAGGCAGTGTGTGCTATTTTCCTCTGTATTTGCGGTGCAAAAGTGGGATGTTTTTAAGACTGGCATGATCTCAGGCCAGCTTGTCTCCAGTCGTGAAGGCTGACGTCTGTGCAAAACTCAGTTTCAGAGTTGCTACCTTTCATGGCTTACCTTCACTCTTGCTAGCTATCCCAGTTGCAAGAAGTAGGTTCAATTACAGGACTAAACATAAGTTAGTAAAAAAAAATCCCCTTGCTGCTAGTTTTGCTTTGTATTTCTTGGGGCTTGGGACCTATGTGCTTGCACAGTTGTGTCTCTGGGGAGTTGCTGTAGATAACTACATGTAAACTTCCTTGTTGGTAATGACAGTATCAGGTCTTTCTGGCTGTGATGTTGCATTGTATGGCCACACCAGCTGATCGTGGCTGGGGAAGAGGGATCTGGACACGAGAATGCTCAGTTCAGAACAAATTTATAAGTCTTAGAGGTTGACTTCAACTTGCTGATTTACTTTGTACCACAGTGGCCTGAAATTCAGAGAAATTGAAGGTTTGCATTCTGCTACACAGGAGGTTGATGACACTTTTTTCCTCCTGCTTGGTCAAGCCCTTTGTGGGAAATCTCGCTCTGCCGATGGGAGGTAGCAGTAGACTGGGGCAAAGAAAGGGTTATGCCTAATTTGCTGCTGGTACAAGGTAACGCTGCATGGGTAAGTGTGTGGATGGCTCAGAACTAGTGAGCTGCTGTGTGTCACCGTACTGCTGCAGCCCTATCTGTGGAAGACACTAAAGCCCTGCAATTGTATCTCAGAGGCTTGATGATGCCAGTCTTACGACGTTAGTATTCCACACCATAGGTAATCTTACAGGGTTAAAGAGTGTACTGACTAAGTGAGTACTGCTCAGCATGAGTAAAGGAAAATTTTATTTATTTATGAACAATAGCTACAGACTATGCCAGAAGAACAATTGCTCCAGACTGTGCAGGGGAACCTATTAGTGCAAGTGCTTCATCATTCATTTGGCTCTGGCTCCAGCCACAACATTAATCAAGGCTGTTTTTCTACGTGGAGCAATTCTAGCCTAGGAGTATACCACAAAAGGACTTAAAATTATTTTTTTGTTTTCTAAGACTCTTCCTCTTAACAGAGAGGAAAATCTTCTACATATTATATACACATTATATACATATATATACATATTATAAAGTGAAGTCTCCATTAGGCTGTTCTTTCTCTAAGAACAATGAATTTTGCTTTTATGACTTGTCATGGAATTATAGGAATTGTAGAATGTTTTCATTAATTTTCAATACAGATTTTTAAAATTGTTGTGTATAACCTGTGTAAACTCAAGGGGAAAAATGTTAGAAGGAAAAACATGGCAGAATATAATAAGTGCTGTACTGACATTTTTAGGCGTTTATGGTTCCCTCCTGCAAGTTTTCTTCCAGTCTTTCCCAGGTATGGTATTAATGTGAGAACAGGTGATACTAGGTGAGATGAAAGGTCCTTCTCAACCAGTGTTCTGTCTTAGCTAAGGGAAGATTATAAGCAGTAGAATATATGTATATCTGCTGGTTAGGTTTTGAAAGCTTAGCTCAAAATTTGTATCTGAACTAATATGTTAGCCACAGCTAGTCATAGCCAGTTCTCTAGTTTTTTTTTTTTAAATCTATTTGTGCTTTGGCTTCCCGCAAAATCCCCGAGACAGTGAGTTTTACCATTTTATCATGTGCTGTGCGTGAGTGGGGGAAAAACCCTTATTGTTTGTTATAAAACATCTGCCTGACAGTTTTAATGGGTATTCCGTGGTTCTTATGCCTTGCATAAGTATTTTTTGTTCACTTTCTCTGTGGCATTTAGTTGAGTGTTACCATACCTCCCTTTTCTTCTCCCAGAATGTTTCCAAGCTAATGTTTTCTACTGCCTCCTCTTATATGAGCACAGTTCTATCACTCTGCTCATCCTTGTGACCTCTCTGAAGATTCTGTAATTTTATTAACCCTTTGAAAGTTGTGGAGCCCAGAACTATCTGCAGTATTCAAGGCACAGGTACATGGTAGACTTATACGGTAGCATAACAATGTTTCATTTTTTTCCCTTTTCTTAAGAGTTCTTGATATTCTATTTATTTATTTTACTCTCAGAAAGCAATTTTATGATGCTTTCAGGGTATTATCTGCAATGGATGCATGATGTCTTTTCTGCTTAGTAATACTCAACTTAAAGCCCATCTGACTGTGTACCTAAATATAGTTAAAACATAGAGATGGCTTTGTTTCCTTACATTCTGTATAGTCTGCACTTTTTGGACACCATTTTCATTTACTGTTTTATTCACTAGTCTCCCAGTGTCATGAGTCCTTTTTGCAGCTCTTGTCAGCAGCTTTGGATTTGACTCACCTGAATAATCTGGTATTGTCTGCAGCTTTGTCACCTCATTATTTGCCTGCCTGTCCTACTGGAAGTAATATTACTTATTATTTATGGATATGAAGAGCAGCACATAGCCCAGCACATATCCTTGTGGAGAGTCCTTCACAGATATTTTCCTTCATTATGGAGAACTGACTATTTGTTCCTGTCCTTTTTTTCCTTTTAGTTATTACCCCATGGGAGGATCCCCCCCACCTGCCATCCTTTTTCTTTGGTGATTTAGTTTCGTTACTAGCCACTAGGAAGCTTGTCAATAGCATTTCTGTACAGCCAAGTACAGTGCATTGACTAGCTTATCCTTTTCTTCATGCCTGTTGACTTACTCGAAGAACTTTAAAAGATTTTGTAGAAAAATGTCATGCTTCATAAAATCTTGTTGTCTCTTTCCCAGTACACTATGTTATGGATATGTCTGAGGGAACATCAGTCTGTCTGTCTCTGGGATAGACTCTTTCAGGCATAGCTAATCTCTCAAGTGGGAGAAGAGTGACTGATTAATCAATACATCATTTTGTATAATTTAATTACAAAAATAAATCAAAATCCTAAGGCTTCAATGATGTAACTTCAGAATGATTATCATAATGTTTATCAGAATGTTAAAGGCAATTAAATAGAGAAGTAAAAATTCAGAAATTATTTCTGTAGTAATTCTCTTATGTGAAATACTGTGTGCTACATGAGTTAGTTAGGTTTGCTATTTTTCGAGTAATTCCATGTTCCTCAGACAGTTTGCAGTGAAACTGAATGACTGTGAGAAGTTGAATCAAAGGAGTCTGTCAAGAATGAAATGGTAAGAATAAAAATAAAAATAAAAATATTACAGAATTCCCCTTGGAAGGTGCTAAGACAGTGGCTGGCAGCCAGCGCTTTTTCCCTTGCCTTAGGTCTGTGCTCAGCTGAGAGCCTAATGCTGCATATGCTGGTTGAGGGAAGTCAGAGAGGACAGAATGAGCCCCGGAAAGGGCTTAAAGTGCAGATGATACTGATATATCCACATACTGCAGCAAACTGCTTCAACCTAGCAGTTGAAAGATGGCCCTCCCTCTGCAGAGAATAGTAGATTAGCTGGGGAAGTAATCTTTCTAAGTGCTGTGTCATCTTCAGCAGTTAACAGTATTTGGAGGAAAAAGAAGGCCAAACAAACTTCAAGTTCTTTTAATCCCTTGCTGCTGTAAGAAAAGAGACTATAATGCCAAACTAATGTCATACCTGGCAGAATAATACAAAGTACAAAAAGGGAATTATGCCCCCAGAAATACATGCCCAGAAAAATATTGGACTGTGTGACCTGACATTTTCCAAAGTGACGGCCAGACCCAAGACCAGGGAGATGCCCTTGAGAATTTACTAAAAGTCTTCTAAGGTATTGCTTTGGTAGCTATGAAAAATGAATTCTGTGTTTCTGAGTCAAAGAAGTTCAAGGAACGATTACTGATGAAGGCATGACTTGAGCAGATTTATGTGACCGCAGTTTAAAAACAAGCTGAGTCACATGTTTATTCATATTGCCTTTTATCTGCCTATGTGGAGTTTTGTTATCAATGATGGCTAGTGCTTACTTTGAAAATAATATTTGATTTTGCTGGAATAAAGTTGTGGCTTTATGGGAAGGAAAAAACTTTATAGAAGTGAATCAGAAGTTATTTTCCCAGAAGTTGCTAAACTTACCTAAGCAGAGGGGTAAAAAAAGCTTTAAAGTATTAACAGAAGGAATAAAGTCTTGCCCTCTCATGTATCTTCTTTGCATTAATCCAGCAGGACGCAGGGGACTTGACTTCATTTAGCAGGGCACTTACAGTATGTACAGAATTAAGAGTGTGAATAATGATACTGACTTCAGTAGGAAAACTCACATGTTTAAGTTGTACACACTCTTAGAAATGTTGCAGAATCAGAGTCCACTAGCTGATTAACCTTTTGTTCCTTAAATCAGCCAGAAGAAATCATGTACGCTGCAGCAGGAACTTCAGAGTCAGGATTTATTAATAATGCGGAAAAAGGAGTAAACATTGAACTAGTGTAATTCTGACATAATATTTAAACTAGCAATAGTTGTGAGCAGTGCTGAGCAGATACAGAGGACTTACAGAGATGAGTGAAATGACTGGAAAAATATTTTGGAAGATTCTATTGAAGAGTGATTCCAAATATACATTCAATATGAGGAGGAAAATCTGAGAATATAAAAATATGAAGATGGAGATGTCAGTTTAATGCAAGTAAGATATGCTTGTAGTGTGATACAATTGTTAAAAAAAAATGCAGTTTTGGGAAACAGACTGCATATCACCTAGTAAGGGCAGTAACAGACCTTTTGTATGTTTATACATCCACATATTTATCTTTATTAGAGAGGGTTATATCCTGTATTCTTACTCTGTCTCTTTTTCATCATCATTGTGCGATTTCAAGTGAAGTATTTCCTTCTGTTTTGGATACCACATAACCAAAAATATTTCTTAACTGAAGGAAGAATTCAGAGAATCTTAAGAAAATGATTTAAAGGGTTGAGTTCTAAGGAAGTAAAAATGAACTAAACATAAAACTTGATTAAATTACTGCCGAGCTGAGATGTGAGAGCAGTCTGGATCTATGGAGTACTAAAAGCAATATAAAGAAGGAATCAATTCACATACATAGGTATAAAGAAGAAATTGCAAAAAGGACAGGAGGGGCTTAATAACAAGAAAATATTTCCTGAAAATGAGGTCTTCTATCTACAAGAGCGATCTCCTAAAGGAAGGAGAGGAAGCCTCTCCTTAAAAGCATACTAAAATAAACCCTGATGTAGGTGAATGTATGTAAAACTACTTTAAGAAACAACCTACAATTGTAAAGAAAATATAGTTGATGATTTAATAGCTTATTACAAGTTCAATAAAGCCGTGCACACTACAAATATACAGCAGAAAGCTGAGAGATGAAAATGCTTTTCTCCATGGAGTTTCTTGCTTTTGGAGGTCGGAAATAATTTTTTTTTTTTGGTTTTTAAATGTTTGCCTATTTTTCTTGGCTTTTATCCTTCTCTGGTGTACTAATATTTTCTAATTTTTCACACACAAAAAGAAATAGGAGTGGAAGTGGTAGAATAAAGCACATCTTAGTGAATTTTCCATTGAAGGTGCTGAAGTACGTCACAGTGATCAAGACAAAGCAAAATTCTAGCCGGAGTAACTTACTATGTGTTGAATCATTTGTATAGCTAGCATACTGGGCTCACTGTTCTGCACAGAGCTAAACCCCAAAGTCATCTCAGGGCTCTATAGGTCGATTTACTGAGGTACCATACTACAGGTATTTAAGTGTGTTACTGTGGTATTGACCAAGATCCTATTGTGCTAGAAGCTATGCAAATACTTTGTAAAAAAAATCCGTTCAATCCCTGTCTTAAGGAGTCCCTGAAGTACATTGGACAACGTAAAGGAGGAAGCAGAGGAATCCAAGGCAGTAGCAGGATCGTAATAGGTAGGTGTGATAATGTTCACATATTCTAACCTATTTGTTAGCATTTCGCCAAAGAGCAACTTTGAATAGGGGTCTGAAAAAGGAAGATGGTTTGGAAACATGTCTTTAAGCGTGAGGGCAGCATGGGAGGAAACGAGATCTGATTCCTCTTTCCATTCCTCTTCATTATTGACCAGCTGGAGATAGAAGCTAACATTTCATTATTGAATAGGAGATGATAGACAAAGCAGAGGAAGGTTTGTAAAGGTTAGAAAATGTAGCTTAGAGATTTTATTCAATGTGGTAGAGCAAGCAGAGCCCGGGGGAGAGGCATGTATGGCCAGAGCCAGTAGGGTGGCATCAGAGTCATGCACAAGGGAAAGATGTTTCACAGCAGGGTTCTGGGAGCTGCCGCGGTGCCTTTGCTGGTGCCAGAGAACACTTCTGTGATTAAACCATCAGATAACAACAGCCTGAGTGTCAGCTCTGGGGGGAGATTCTAGAGGTTGATCAGAAAGAAAACCTGCAGGACGTGGTGATAGGTAGGATGGGAGCTGAGGTGTATGTATGTCTAAGCTGAATGTGACACCAAGGTGATGGGCCTGGGTGATGGGCAGCACAGCTTTGTTATTCCCTATGCATTTGTTATGTAGAGAGAGGTAGAGTAAAAGAGGAAAGAGTGAAAATCCTGCTTTAGCCGTGCTCAATTTGAGTTTATGGTGACGTTCTGGTGCGGAGGAAGTGTGGGATTTCAGTTTGAAAGGGGCAGGCCCTGATGAGAACCAAAACCGTGCTAGTCATCCTGGAGTTCCAGGGGCAGTCAGATTCAGTGCTTCAGTGACTTGATAAACATTCCAGTTTTATTTTGTTTCTCCAGAGAAGATGGCCTCGTGCCAGCAGTGTTAGGCAGGTCCGTAACAACTGGAGTAATATCACTTGTTCTAATGAGATGCTAATAGATTGCAGTGCAGTAAGGACAGCGGACTGGCAGTGAAAAGGCTAGGAACAATTAGGAAAAGGGTGACATCTTGATGATGTCAGATCGTTCTCTTTCCTTGCTGATGGTGTCATTTGACAGTAACGGAACAGGGTGTAATAGACCTGATAGATCTAATGCACTGGCCCAGTTCCGTTTTGCAGAGTCATAACCTGCTTTTGTTACTTTTGTAAATTCCTCTCTAGCCTCAATTTGTCAGTCTTAGGCCTCCTTACATCAACTACTGTCTAGAGCACAGTGTAAGTTTGCAGTATAATTGTCTGACATGAAATACCTGTTTTGTACTATTTAGCAAATTCTGCAGGATCTTGGTAGCAGCAATTGTGTTTGTATCTTTTTGTAACTGACACAGTTTTGATTCTGTTCTAGCCTTCTGTGGAAGTGGCTGTGCCTACAGCACCTGACACAAACTAGCCAAGTTAGCTGGTGAACCAGGCTTTGAGTGGCAGATGTCAAGCTGAAGTGACCTTCTTCCTGATGGTTAATCTTATTGTACAATGATTACATTGTGATACAGAGCATAAGAGTTATTGTAGTTATGAAATACTTTCTTGCTTTTATACAGTAGTGACCAAAAAAATCATGAGCAAAGATGAGTTGTTAAGGAAGAAGAAACCTCTGAATTGTTTCTTCAGATTCTGCCATGACTCATGGAAATGATTGGAGACATAGAGTCTAGCTGGCATGCTGGCAGAGGAAGGGAGATTCTGCTTGGTGAACCTTGTATGCTGTTTAGCAGTCATTGGATTACCAGGACAGGAAAGGAATTTCTCTTTTGAGGTTTTTTTTTATTATTTTTAATTTTAATTTTTTTTTAAGGGAAGCAGAATTACTCTATTTGGAAAGTATTTGACTTTTCAGAGAAGCAACAGCAAATGGTGAACTTTAAAATACTTGGAGGGACAGTCGCTCCTAAATACAGACAGTTGGCAAGCGATCAGTTGACTGCCTTTCCTTTACTTAACAAAGATTTTAACACTCTGTCAAAGTCATTTGCAGGCATTTGGATTACACCTTAGTCAGAAGGAACACTATAATAGGTTAACTTGTTAGAAGAGCATCCTTCTGTTTTTTGGTAGTGCATATACGCAGTCCAAAGAAATTTCATGTATGTTTAACTAGTTTTCTTACAGGTAAGAAAACTTTTTCTTGCACCTGTTTGAGACTTTATCTTGAGCATTCACATAACTCAGAAGAGCAAATGGCCTTATATGGTGTCCCAGTGCATTTAAGAGGTTTATGTCTGTATGAAATCTTGCAAAGGTTAGCCTGTTGGGTTCCTGTATGTTTTTTGTATGTTTAAAGTGTATAGCCTTATCAAGTTGAAAGACCACATATGATTTTAAAAACATTGTTTCACTACTGGCCTCTCTGGTTTTGGATTTGTTTTTGCATTGCTTTGAGTTTTTGATCTTTTAATTCAGCAAGCATAAAAATGGAAATTATCCATTCAATTGAAAGAGCTTTAGTGGAGAAAACAAACCAAATTTCCCTCCTTCCCCCTTTCCCTCTCTTTGTTTAGATTGACTTAGCTGTCCTTTCTCTTGACTTAGTTGGAGCAATAGTTGAGATAGTAGCTGTGGTATTTTTTCATTAGCAAATATATTGTAATTCAAGTTTACCTGGATCACAGAGTTTTGAGTTTTTTTTTCTTCAAAATTAGTTACTGTTTAATTTTTGAGGTGTTTACAGGCTGAATCATATCACTAAGGCAGAGTCTGCAGTAAGAGATCTACTTCCTCCCTGCCATCCACCAGGGAGATGTGTGCACTGATCTCTTTGTGGTAGGATGGAACTCCAGATCCTTCACATTTTTGAAGGGGTTACCAGTAGATAAACTGTGCCGTTGCTGTAACCAGCTTTAAAATGATGCATGCAGGCTAGTTTTTTACATAAAAGTTGTTCTGTATGTGAACGGATATGGCTTTCTACACGTTCTTTGCTTTCTGGATATTCTGAGGGGCTAACCACAAACTCATACAAAAACAGTTAACTCTGTGCTACTCTCTGGAATTTGTTCCTTCCTTTGAGAATTTGATGTACACTAGGACTTCAACATTGGCAGCTTTAGGAAGAAAAAGCAAAGGCTTCATTTATTCTTTGGAGGTGTGACATAACTGTGGAAGCAGAATTAAAGCATTCCTTCCAGATATGAGACTGTGGTGCAACTTGGAGTTCTAGTCTTTCATCTCCAGAGACATGGACTCATATCCTGTTTTAGATCACACGTGAAAATGAGTTAAGTGATCTAATCTTAGCAGCTATTTGTTCAACTCTCAAAATCACTGCATGGTTTTCAACTGGCAGCTTTTGTGCAGCTTGTAATGCAAGTAGTAGAGGGATTTCTAAGGTTGAGTCTGAAATATTTCGCTTGATCTGTTTTACAGAGTTTGCAGAATAGCTGTGTGAGTATGTCTCAATATCAAAGCGTTGAACCTTCATTTAAAACAAAAACAAAAACCCCATCAACTTACCAGCTCCCTCTGCTGTGTGAGAATTGGGGCAGTTACAGTCTTGTAGTTTGAAAAGAGAATTTATTTGGAGATTCTAAATAAAACACAAATTACTGTTTATAGAGAAAATGAACTGATTTAAAGAAATATTTTTAGTTAAGTTTAGGTAAGTAAGAAGACTGTGAAGCCTGCTTGGCTGAAAATGATGAGATCTTGATTCTTGGAAATAGAGCAAGTTAAGTATACTTACTTGTTATGGAAATAGTTTATATGTCATTTCTGTGTTCTATGTCTGTACTCTTATAAAATAATTCAGTTGTGTCTCTTTACCAAAATGTCTACGATGGCACAAAGCATTGCTTAAGAAAACTTTCAGGCTTTCTATTGATTTTTTGTTTTGTTTTGTTTTCCAAACATCTTGTAGAACTTACCTGAGATTTTATTTTTGCCTTGCAACTTTTCTTTTAGGGTGGGAATTCAAATTCTGCTCTGTGTTACAGTGGTCAAAATAAGGAGTAATTCCAATTCTAATAACATTTAGTTTGTTTATGCTCAAAAAGCAAGAGAGACTGATTTCAGTATGCTGAAATGGAACACTATGTAAAAATGCTCTATTTTAATGCTCACATTTATAGCAGATGAATTTGCCTTGTGGTTTCTTTTTCTCCTCAACTTTTTAGCTTCTAGAGAGTGGAAAGGAATGAGATATTATTCACTTATTCCCTTTTTCCTCTGTTTGCTCTGCTGTCTTTCTTTTTTCTTTCCTAGCAGTAGCATATTCAATGGGCAGAGCCATAACTTTGCAGTGTGGCTTTTAGGAGTAGGGGCATATATACCAATGGATGTGAAACTAATATAGTCTCACAGTAAATTTCAACAGTTTCCCTATGCTGAAGTATAAGTACTTTGTGGTTTTCCACAACTGCTTGTAATATTGCAGTTTGTCGTTTTCTTCTGTGAAAACAAATGAGGTACAGGCTGGTTCTTCTGAGCATCTTACAATGTTTAGGATAAATTGGCCTTTTGGCATGCAGTTATTTATGAACTGCCATTTTCTCTTTGACTTTACGACATGCTGTCCATTGCTAGATAACCAGATAGCTCAGCTTGTCTGCCTGTGATGCAATTTCTCTTTGCTTCTCATTGTGCTGGAAAATAAGCAGGATTCTAAACAAGATGTGAAATGATATTCTAAGTCTTTTAGCCCTGCTTAATTACATGTATCCTCCACTGTTAACTGAGTGCTTAATCACTTACCTTTTAAGCTAGTTAAATATACATTTTAATTCTTTGCACATCTCCATTTTTCACAGCTTATATTGGTACTGTTTGATGATACTGCGGAAAAAGCAACCTAGTTAGTTGCTATATTAAGTAGTGATTAAAATCTAGCTTCTTCCCTCCCAACAGGATAATAATTACTGATATTGAATTAACATTTGTCTAAGAGAACAACATCTACTGTTTGCTTCCATAAAATCAGAAGCGGATATACAAATGAAGCTCACGGGTAATCTAGAAACAAGAAATTCTGCTTAAGAAATGCTAGGCTTATGGCAGAAAGCAGGAAGAACCCAGGACTATTTCATAGCAATGTTTTGAGCTGTAGCAGCAACCCTGTGGTATGGTAGCAGAAGTTGGAGTTGGAGTTCTTGCCAGGACATGTACTGCCCAATTTGAAAGATTAAAAGCTGATAGAGTAGATAGAATTCAAGGCATTGTAAGGTGAGAATGTCTCTCTTAGGCACATGAAAATGTCTGTTACTGATTTATTGCATTGTGAGAACAATGGACTCTTTAAGGAACAGGCTTGGATTTTAATGTTTCCAAAGTGACTGCATAGATCCTTTAGGTAGAGAGTATCTGTGTCAGCAAAACTAAAGAAGCCAAACTAACGGAAACTGGAAGGAAGGTGTAGAGCCTGCATGTAGCTGTACAACCATATAGGTTGTACAATCCTTACCAGTTTTCACTTAGCCCATATTGTTAAAATAGCACTTTCTTCCAGTTTGTGCTCTCTTGCTGTCACTTGCATGCACAGAGAAGCGCAAGTACTCTCTCTGTAAGTGGGTTAATGGACGAGGGAGCCCCTGGGCAGTGTTCTGTGCCTTAAGTGCCTAAACCCAGCCACAGTGAAAGGCTGGGGATTTTTTCTGAAATCCCACTGAACCAACAGGCGGACAGCGTCTGTGTGTGTCCATGTTCATGCATGGATGTGCATTTGTATGCATGTGGTCGTGCAGTTCCCAACAAGTGTAACTGATGTCAAACTTGAATGATGGACAGGGATGTACCGTGTTGTATTTTCCACTCATCTCCAGGAATACTTCTTCTAGAAAGTATTGAGGTGTGCAGCAAAATTCCTGAGGTGACAGAGGAGACCTTACTGAATAAGGCTGGTTTGGAAGGTGTCTTTCATAAGTATGAGAAATATTAACCTCTTAGGGAGGTTTACATCTCTGAAGGGGGAACTTGGCCTTCCCTATGCCCCTATTGTCTACTATAGCTTTTACGTTTTTGACAAAACCTCTTTAAGATATAAAGTACTCTTAATGCTCTATTTTCACTTTGATTTGAAGGAAATATGGAGTTTCTAGCTCTTCCTTTGCAACCAAAAGAAACCTGGGAACATAAATAGTAAGCATATTTTTGCAAACTTTTCTGAAAAATCTGAAATAAGTCTATTCTTTGATGCAGTCATAATTTGATGTGCTCATGTGTGTATTTTCAAAGCTGCGTAATAATAAGTATGTCATTAACAGATACATTCAGAGTGTCACAGATTCTTGAGAATGCGTGTAAAGTCAACTGACTGTTGTTTTTAACAGGAAGCAGAGGCTGAGCTCCGTCCCGGAGAGATACCAGCAGAATCCACAGCTGCAGTAAACAGAACAGGTGACTGGATGTCACTGACACTGTGCATAGCTATAGCTGAAAGACCATTTATCTTCCAGTTAAAGAGATTTAGCCCTCACAATAAGCTATTCATCTATGACAATTTAGAGAAGCTAAGGAGTGGCATGCTTCCTAATTCAAGCAGGCTTTTTCTTTTTTTTTTTAAGAGCAACATGTCGTTGGGCTTGTTTTGAGGACCCCTTAATACATTTCTGAATGTTTAGAAAGTAACCCATTACTGTGATAACTTGGTGTGAGTTAGATTGATAGGTGAAAGAGGGAAGAGCATGTTGTGTACATTGAGACTGCTGCTGTAGTAAGAAAAATAACCAAAAGTGTGTGTAAGAAGAGTTAACAGGCAGTGCAAGGGAATTTTCTTGTATTTTCTGCATCTTTACAGAGTTCTTTGGTACTTACAAACCCTGTTATGTCCCTGTGCATTAACACCAAATACTATTTTGAACAAGATTATGGTCTGACATTTTTAAGTTGGAATAGGCTGGGGGAAATCGTGGAACTTTATTTGGAGTAATTGGTGAGTGATACAGGTCAAAGCCAAGGAATGAAAACCACAAAAAAAGAAAAAAGAGAAAAATGAGAAGTAGAATGATAATATTGAAAGATATTATTTATTGAATGCATGAATGCCCTATTTGCTTCCTGGTCCTGGCAAGAATCTAAATAAACTGAAAGGCTGAAATTTCCTCCTTTCCCTATGCTTGTACACTCTGCCTACACTTTTTAGTTACTATTGTTAGAGAGATATTAATTTCAGGACACCAGCTTTATATAATTGCCAACGTTTCTGAGGGCATTTAATTAACGTAAATCAACATGCATAAAGATTAAAATAGCTCAAGCCCACTGAGCTTTAGTAAGTAGGTCTTTTTCCTGTCGAGCCTTACAAATACACCATAGTATGGATGGTTGTACTGGGAGGCCAGAGAGAAATACAAATCCCAAAAGCCAAATGTCAGTTGGAAATTGGAGTGTGTTTACAGTCACGGAGATAGGGGTTTTCCCCTTGCTCTCCTCTTTGTTGGTGGTAGGTTCTGCCACAGCACTGCCTGTAAGAGGAAGGGTTTTCTATTTGTTATGAAGAAGGCCATGCTGAGCCACAACGTTATTTCTGATTTTGACAGGTTGTTCTGTGATCTAGCACCTAATACTGAAGCTTTCTAGTCTCTGCCTGAAAACATGTCCCTTGTAAGTGTGTCTTTTGAAGTGTCCCTGGAGAACAGAGATGAGCAAGTCTGATTTTAGCTTTTTATCATCTGGTCTTTCATTACAGAGATTAGTACCAAATCCTTGAATTGACATTGCTATCAGTGGGGAGAAAAAGGAAGACACAGAACGGCCGCGTGATGTGTTCTTTTTAGCTAGTTATAGCTAGTAGTGTAAATGTGCTCAGTAAGTCAAGCACAATGTCTTTTTTATCCCTGTCCTCAGGCCTGCACAGCTGCTGTACCAGGAAACCAGGAGAAGGACAGAATTGGGTTGGGTGTAATTAGTTCTGGTTGTACAGTGCTGGTAATGAGGAGAACCAGAGAAAGCATATGAGGGACTGACCACAGATCTTACAGTCTTTGAGGTGGGGATGGAAAACAGGATCCCTTGCTGTTTGTACATGACTTTGATGTGGAATGTTAACTCCTAAGCATGCATGCCTCATATTTAAAGCCTGATAAACATATATAGCAGTAGTTCTCTTGTATTTCAGAATATTAAATAGTATCTCAGGATATACAGATACTCTGTCCCACTGAACATAGGCAGCATATACGTACCTGAGTATGTACGCACAAATACCTACCTCTACAAGTGAAGTGTCCAAAGTTCATAAATTATGTACGCAGAAGAAGTGCCTAGATGTAACAGTCTTCACGTTTTGACTATAAAATAAAACTGCTCTCTGTAGACGTTACAGTAACATCATCCCATCACAAACATTTGAAGTTTCTTCATAGTTTTTCTTCATAGTAATCTGTAAATTCTCAAAACCATAAAATGCGGGAATATTTTAAAATAGTGAAGGACATTCAGGAGTATAAAGTTAAATCAATATTTTCGATAGTCTGGAGATGGGAGTTTGGCTAAACAATCATTCATACAGTAAGGCTTAATGAAAGGGCAAAGTATTTTTTTCCAAGAGCAATAGCAAGAAATTGAGTAGTTTGTTTGCCTTATTATTTCCACTAGCACAGCTTATTGCTCTCTGACACAACCAAGAATATTTTGAAGGAAATAGGAGAAACATAGTAAAACTGTTCCAGAAAGCTGCTAAGCTTCATGTTGTTTTTGCAACTTTGCTTTTATCTGAGGTTCAGTTTGAGTTGTAATTGGTATTAGCATATATCTATGTTGTTTGGAGTCAGTTGCATTTACATTACCTTAAAAAAAAAAAAAAAAAGCACTTGCATATCTGGGAACAATAGTATTTCTGGGAAATAGTTACCATACTGCTATGCTTGCTTTTGGACAGAATTTCTGACGTGTTGCCTTTTTAATTTTTTTTTTTCTCACTTTGCCTTTCAGAGTTCTTATGCCAGGTCTCTGCTAGTTTAATCTTTGGGTACTGACTGTCATGTTATTGGCATCATTTAGCGAGGACAGATGAAGGAAGTGCTAAGACATGGATGATATCTGTCTTCTGTGTCCCGTTACTTAGAAAGTGTTCAGACCTCCATATCTGATTCTCATTTTTTCCTGGGAGTTAAATATTAAGAGATTCTGTCATTACAGTATTT
>VXAL01018923.1:71506-126836 GCA_013399475.1 Chauna torquata
TACTGGATGCTTGTCAGTATCTCCAAGGTGATAATTTTTTTTTTTTTTTTAAACACCTTGAACATCTTGCAATACAGAAGAATTCTAGTTCATTTGTTGCAGCATTCTCATAGCTAGGAGCACAGGAATTGTCTTATTGGTACATACTAAATGTCCATTTGATGGCATATGTTGTGTTGCTGGTCACAGGTGTGGTTTAATTACAAGCAAATTCTAAATCCCCTATCAATGTACTTACACTCTGCAAATACAAAGTGTGGGTCTAGCTGCTGTGATCAGTCTTTTGCATCAGATTTTGACTGGCATAAGTCCCTTTTATATACCTAGTTTTTTTGTTTGGCTTTTATTTTAAAATTTACTTATTCATTTATTTAGATTTAAGGACTTCTTTCTGTGCAAGAAGTGACCTCTGAGGGTAGTTGTGCTCTCTGATTTTTTTCCTTTAGAATCACTTTGCAAGTTTAGAGGTCTGTGATTTGGTGGATGTAACGTATCAGCGTGAAAGGAAGCAGATGATTGTTCTTTTATAGCTTACATTTCTCTCCTTACCTTTGGACCCTTTGTTCTTAATGACAGCGGACAGAGAAATCAATGGATGCTGCTTTTTCTAACAGTGTGATCTTCAGTTGAAAACTAAGAGCTTGAGGGTTCAGGAAAATCAAATCTCCGTATGGGGCAGGCTGCAGTTATCAGTGTTCTCCATAAACTGGAAATTCGTTATAGTGTGTTAAATAAAAATAGAAGATGCTATTGCTCTGTGTGGAAACTGTCAATTAAAAATTAAAGTTGAAATATTAATGTAATTTATTTTGTTTGTCATAATTGTATTTTTTTCCAAAATGTTCGTTGTCTTTTGAATTAGCTATGGCTGCAGATTTAGGAGGGGTGATGAATTGTCCATCTTGCTGTTAACTGAGAGGATTCTTTCGTATATTCAGCAAAACTGTAATTGAAGAGGTGGATGTCTTGCTTAATCAGTCATTAGTGTCTCTTCATATGTGAATTTGTTCACTAATTTGTATTATTTCTTCCTTCTTAATAAAATTCTGAAATAATCTACTGTGAATACCTTAATCAAAATGGATGAAAGTGAGCCAAACCATAAACAAAATAAATCTCTCATGGATGGGTTCCTTGTTCACTTACTTTGTTTATGCTTACCCAGCTTTTTAAACAGAAATGAATGGTATGACCTATCTTTAAGCAAATAGTTGTATAGCTTTCTAACATAGGCAGTGCTTCAATTTACTTTTTAATTACACTTTAAATGATTTTGTCTATTATTTTCCATACTTTAAAAGCAGTAGTTGATATGCTTAGCATGAAGATCATCTTTAATACCATATATTCTCTACTTCTCTAGAGAGAATATTCTTATTCTTTGCTATGCTACATACCTTTTATGAGACAACATTAAACTTCTGTGCCAGATAAAGTCTGTCTTTAGTCAATAGACTGCTTAACCATTACAGAAGCTCTCACCTCTGTTTGAGTATTGTGGGGGGTTGATAGCTACAATGACAATCTGGCTATTACTCTGTGAGAAAGGTTGTTTATTATATCGCAGTTCTTGACAGCCCTTGGCTGTGCTGGAAGATTACCATGATGAGTAGAATTAACATTTGTTTCTTTGCTTCTGTACCAATTACTGTAGCTGCTCAGATGCACACATGCTCTATGTCAAGACAAACTAATATGAAATGGAGCTGAGGTTCAGAGGGGCAATAATAATGATCACCATAAAAATTATTTGCAGTATCATCATCAGTATGTCAATTCAAGGTGTCACTGGCACTATGCAAGAGTAGTAAGACATGACACTCACTTAAAATATGTAATCTCTGGATTCTTACTTTTTTTTTTGAATCTTTGTAGTGGGCACTGAGATACTCTGTGGGACTTCGGAGCTATTGTAGTGTTGAACTCTGTAGTACAAGAAGGAACGGGAAATGCAGATTTGAGCATATTCCCTCCTGTAGATCTTTCCAGGCTTGCCCTAGGCTTGGGATGTAATGATGATTCCACTTCCCCATATCTTTTTATTTCCTCTGGAGGATATTTTTCAAAGTGGTAGTTATTTCTTTCAGTTCTTCTACTGTTTTTCCATTGTCAGTTGCATTGGAGAAATACAAGGATTAGACTCTGTGGTTCCCTTGAGGCACTACCTTTTGGTAGAAGGACATTTAAGAGATAAGAATGTGCCTAAGGTTCTTTTTTTCTTTAAACATCTTATATCCTTAGTGGTATTTTAAATGTTTTCCCTGAAACCCAAACACTTCATTTCAGTTTTCTGTCTTTTTCTCATTGAATGCTAGTTGAGAAAAATTTTCAATAAATAAGTGCTAGCAGTACATTTCTTCAAATATGAATATTTGTGGATTTTTTTTTTTTTTGCAGGAGTGTATTTTATCTCTTCTGTCTCATTAGCACAAAAACTAACATCAGCACAGCAAAAATGAATGTTTTAGATTGCTACTGTTTATTGCCTTTCAGCACACTTTAATTAAAGTGGCGTTTGTTTGTCCTATAATATCACCATTCCCTAATCGATGTACTGAGCAAGCACCATGGTGACAAGATAAGTTGCTTTGTTTTGTTCCATATGTCTGTGTTCCAATTTTTCCATAGTTTTAATTGGTTCCCTGCAGAATAACATTCACAAGCATATGGTATGGAAAATGCTGACTGCATTTGTTATAATATATTTTAGTACATTGGTGGCACTAGATCACTAAGCCTTTAAATGTGATTATGAAGTTATTTAATGCATTCAATAGTGTGCTTAAAACACAGCAAAAATCTGCAATGAGCTAAATGGTATCAAGGAAATATGTTTGAATTACTTCTTCATACTTCAAGGATAGATGAGGAAGTCTGATTCAGAAAAGATTTTGTGTAATGTCTATGCTGAAACATACTTTGTCATCTAAGAGCGATTTGAAAAGGTCTGTAGAGGCTTCTTGCCATCACAACAAGAGGAATGTGCCTAGGAATGTGGAATGCAGAAAAGGCAAAATACATAATATGTCGAAGATTATTGACTTCTGAAGAAGTGCCCTGGCATTAGCTGATGAACTGAAATGTAGGATCAGCCCTTGAATCTCATGTTTCTGACTTTGGAGATATCAGCACTACATTTTTACACTGATTCTGCTCTGGCAGCAGATTGTCAATCTGAAAGAGAACATGCCGGCAGAGACCCCAGTCTCCTCAGCATGTGTGAAGGTCTGAGATCCCCCATATTGATGTGGGTGTTGGGTTAGGCCTTTTTGGTTGTATCATGGTGAACAGCTGAATGGGTTTGCTTACTAAGACATCCACCAAGTTGGTTTCAGACTGCTCCAGGAAGTGCTTAGTGGGTCACTGCATTAATGAACTCTTTGGATTTCATGAGCAGATTGGAAAGTCAGACACAGCCCAAACAATCAGCGTAAGAGGATGAACCCTCATCATGGTGATCGTGGAGATTTCTAATGTACGAATTACATCCTTTTCATACGGCTACAGAATGTACCATATCCCTTCTGTCCCAAGCCTGAATCCAGCCTAACTTACTTTTTTCTAGGATTCTAAGTAAATTACTTCCAAATTTCTCGTGTTTTTTGTCATCTCTATATGGTGGATAGAATAGAATCATAGAACCATAGAATTATTTAGGTTGGAAAAGATCTCCAAGATCATCTAGTCCAACCACTAACCTAGCACTGCCACGTCTACTACTAAACCATGTCCCTAAGTGTCACATGTACACGTCTTGTGAGTAGGTCCAGGGATGGTGACTCAACCACTTCCCTGGGCAGCCTGTTCCAATGCTTCACAACCCTTTCAGTGAAGAATTTTTTCCCAATATCCAACCTAAACCTCCCCTGGCACAACTTAAGGCCATTTCCTCTTGTCCTACCACTTGTTGCTTGAGAGAAGAGACTGACCCCCACCTCACTATAGCCTCCTTTAAGGTAGTTGTATAAAGTAATAAGTTCTCCCCTGATCCTCCTTTTCTCCTGCCTAAATAACCTGAGTTCCCTCAGCTGCTGCTCCTAAGACTTGTTGTCCAGACCCTTCACCAGCTTCATTGCCCTTCTTTGGGCATGCTCCAGCACCTTGATGTCTTTCTTGTAGTGAGGGGCCCAACACTGAACACAGTATTCGAGGTGTGGCCTTGCCAGAGTACAGGGGGACAATCATTTCCCTAGTCCTGCTGGCCACACCATTTCTGATAGAAGCCAGGATGCTGTTGGCCTTCTTGGCCACCTGAGCACACTACTGGCTCGTATTCAGCTGGCTATTGAGTCCCTTTCTGCCGGGCAGCTTTCCAGCCACTCTTCCCCCAGCCTGTAGCGTTGCATGGTGTTGTTTTGCCCCAAGTGCAGGACCCAGCACTTAGCCTTGTTGAACCTCATACCGTTGGCCTCAGCCCATTGGTTCAGCCTGTCCAGATCCCTCTGTAGAGCCTTCCTACCCTCGAGCAGATCAACACTCTCCCCTAACTTGGTGTCATCTGCGAACTTACTGAGGATGCACTCAATCCCCTCGTCCAGATCATTGATAAAGAGATTGAAGAGAACTGGCGCCACTACTGAGCCCTGGGGGACACCACCAGTGACCAGCTGGATTTAACTCCATTCACCAGAACTCTTTGGGCCCGGCCACCCAGCCGGTTTTTAACCCAGCAAAGCATATGCCTATCCAATCCATGAGCAGCCAATTTCTCCAGGAGAATGCAGTGGGAAACAGCGTCAAAAGCTTTAATAAAGTTGTGGTAGACAACATCCACAGCCTTTCTGTCACCCACTAAGCGGGTCAACTTGTCATAGGAGGAGATCAGCTTAGTCAAGCAGGACCTGCCCTTCATAAACCCATGCTGACTGGGCCTGATCACCTGGTTGTCCTGTATGTATCACCCTGGCACTCACGGTGATCTGCTCCATGACTTTCCCCGGCACCAAAGTCAGACTGACAGGCATGTAGTTCCCCGGGTCCTCCTTCTGGTACTTCTTGTAGATGGATGTCACATTTGCTAGCTGCCAGTCAAGTGGGACCTCCCCTGATAGGCAGGACTGCTGATAAATAATGGAAAGCGGCTTGTAGAGCACTTCCGCCAACACCCTCAGCACCGTCAGGCAGATCCCATCTGGCCCCATAGACTTGCGTACGTTTAAGTGATGTAGCAGGGTGCTAACCATTTCCTCGTGGTTTATGGGGGCTTCATTCTGCTCCCTATCCCTGTCTACCAGCTCAGGAGGCTGGGTACCCAGAGAACATCTGGTCTTGCTGCTGAAGACTGAGGCAAAGAAGGCATTAAGCAACGCAGTCTTATCCTCATCTGTTGTCACTATGTTTCCCCCCACATCCAATAAAGGATGGAGATTCTCCTTAGTCCTCCGTTTCTTGTTTATGTATTTATAAACACAGTTTTTATTGTCTTTAACAGTAGTAGCCAGATTGCACTAGCTGGGCTTTCTGTCTTCTAATTTTCTCCCTACACAGTCTCACAACATCTTTATAGTCCTCTTGAGTGGCATGCCCCTTCTTCCAAAGGTCATAAACCCTCTTTTTCTTCCTCTAGCTACAGCTCTCTTCAGCCAGGCTGGTCTTCTTCTGCACTGGCTCGTCTTTCGGCACGTGGGGACAACCTGCTCCCATGCCTTTAAGATTTCCTTCCTGAAGAGTGTGCAGCCTTCCTGAACTCCTTTGCCCTTCAGGACTGCCTTCCAAGGGACTCCGCCAACCAGTCTCCTAAACAGGTCAAAGTTTGCCCTTTGGAAGTCTAAGATGGCAGTTCTCCTAACCCCCCTCCTTACTTTTCCAAGAATTGAAAACTCTATTAATTCATGATTGCTATGCCCAAGACAGCCTCCTATCTTCACGTCACCCACACGTCTGTCTCTGTTCGCAAGCACAGAGTCCAGGAGAGCACCTTCCCTAGTTGGCTCACTCACCGTGTCACAAACTTATCCCCCACACACTCCAGAAACCTCCTAGATTATTTCCTCTCTGCTGCATTGTATTTCCAGCAGACATCTGGTAAGTTGAAGTCTCCCATGAGAACAAGGGCTAGCGAATGTGAGACTTCTCCCAGCTACTTATAGAATATTTTGTCTGTGTCTTCATCCTGGTTAGGTGGTCTATAACAGACTCCCATGACATCTGCCTCGCTGGCTTTCCCCCGATTCTTGCCCATAAACACTCAACCCTGCCGTCGCTATTATTAAGCTCTGGACAATCAAAACACTCCCCAGCTTACAGGGCTACCCCACTGCCTCTCCTTCCTAGCTTATCCCTTCTGAAGAGTTTATAGCCATCCATTGCAGCACTCCAGTCATGCGAGTCATCCTACCATGTTTCTGTGATGGCAACTATGTCGTAGTTTTCCTGCTGCACAATGGCTTTGTGATCCTGATGTTTGTTGCCCATGCTGCGTGCATTGTAGATGCACTTCAGTTGGGCTAGCAATCCCAACGCCTTTGTGGGTGGAGAATCCCTAATTCCTGCGTGACCATTCCTGGTCATGTGGGTGAATCCATTTTCCAAGTTTATTAGTTGACTAGACATGTGCTGAAAAGCATACAAATTGTAAAAGTAATGCAAGAATGTGATTATGCATTTTCTCTTGCTCATATGCAATACATCTGTGGATCTGATACTAGTACTATGATGAGGATGATTCAGGGATCTATACAGTATAGATATAACCAATTATTGTATGAGTAAAAAGGCAGTGGCTTCTCAGAATGGGGTGTACATTTCTCTTTTTGTAACATCCCAAGTCAAAAAATAGATATTTTGTAAAGTCAAGTAACAGTGTCATTCTGAGCGTTGATTTCTTAGTGCACTTCAGTGTCATTTTACTAATAAATAGAGTCTTGCAAAAAATTTTTAATCTGTGCTCAACTTCTGCAGCAAACACACCTGACATCTCTCTCGCACAAAGATGCCTGGACTCAAGCATATTGTAATAGAATTCTGCCATGGAAAAAGAAACTGCCAGTGATAAAAAGAGGCTTTGGGAAAATTATTTTGGGGAATGGTGTTTGTAGCAGGCATAAAGGACAGCAGAGAGGTACTGTTAACAGGCTTCTGATTTTCAGTGTGGAGAAAGAAATAGCAACTAAAATGGTAGTAATGTTAAAAAAAAACAAAACAACTGCTTCTTTGTGAAGCAATCTTATCAGAGATTGGAGAAAAAGCCAAAGACATTTTAGAATTATGGTCTGTTAAAAATCTATTGAACAGAAAAGGCAAAATTGATTGTGACTTTGGGCTCCTGATCATCTCTTCCAGCTATGATTTTTCTCTCCCAACGGAATATTTTAGGATAAGTCACTGATGGGAAGATGGTGCCTATGATTTTGTTGTTAACGTGGTCTACTTATACATCTTGAATCACTTAAAATGTAGTTCATGAGGAAGAGAAGATGGAAATTTACGCAGAAGTTCTAAAACAAAATGCAAACGTGAAAATATAACTGCCTAATGTTTGTGTTAAAGTGCAATACAGTCACAAATATTATCTATAGCGCATTGATAAAAATTTAGAAGAAACACTGGGGTTGCAAGGTGTTACAAATAAAAACCAAAAGAACAGAGTAAAAACTGCTTATATGTTATCCATATAAACATATAAAATTCAGTCTCATTGTATGATCACCTATGCTGTTTCTACAGGGCTGTTCACTCACTTCAGGTTGTTCAGTTTGTTCACTCCTCTGTTCAGTTTGGTGCATATCACCTTAGAGTTACACTGACTAAGAAACATGAAGCTCAGCTCCAAAGGCTCTGTTCAAGTGCTTCCCAACTCTAAGTAAATTTATTGTCAATTGGAAAGTTACTTCCTCCACTGCAGAGAAGTAGCTACGGTTCTTTGATGCTCTGAGGTCAGTTCACTAAAAAAAATTGCCTTTTTTCTCCAACAGTCTTTCTCTTTGCTCTCTACAATTCATTCAACTTCTGCAGTGCATGATGTAGGGAATTATTGATACCAATCACCTCCTGGCACACCACAGAACAGAGTAAATTAATATGACCGGGTACTCTTCTCCTCAGGTGAATGTGCTCCCTACTTCTACCTCATTTGTTTTTGATATCTCAAGGGACACTTACATCCTGTAAGAACAATCCCAAACAATTCCTAAAGGAGGTGAGTGCTATCAAGTCCTGTAAACTGATAGGCAGCCCAGTCTCACCTTTGCATGTTAAGTTGGGAAGGACAGGGAAGAGGAGTCATGTAACTTGACCTGAAAATTCAAACGTATACTGTGACTGGCTTTAGAGACTAAAGATAACCTGGAATACAAACAGAGTATGTTCTTTTGCAAAGCCGAGTTGTTGTATGCTGTATTGCTGATAGCAGTTATTAGGTGAGAACACTAATTGTGCATAGGACACAACTCAATTGCTGTTCAAATTAGTGTAGCATAAATGGAAGAGGAGAACTTTGATTTTTGCTTTAGTAAGTTCATTGATAGGGAATCTTATTGACAGGCTGTTGAAGTGCTGCTGATTCAGGCTTAAATAATCATTCTGGTGGGAACATTTTCCCTTCTCAGCCATACTAGAGTATATCCTGTTTTGTCTTGGCACGAAAGGCAATGTGATATCTTTATTGAGCCTAGGGTCATTTGAATAAGTTTCTCCCCTCCTCACCTTGTTAATCTTATATCATAAAAGTATAGGTTTTTTTAATTCCCAAGGCAAAGCATATTTAATGTCCGTCTGACTTAATGGGAGTTTTATCTTGATGTAACAGCAAAAATGGGATCAAAACATGTGCTGGCAAAGTTATGTTTCCAAAATATGTGTGAATATGGGCTTTCCGTTTTGAAAACCAGGTACTATTGGATACTGCTGACACCTGTGATCCAGTACAAATGGTGTCTTGAAAGCTGGCCCTAAAGGTAAAAATTTGAAGAAGCAAGATAGTGTGGACATGTAAAGCTTAGAAAATGTGATGGAAAATCAATGCCAAAAAAATTGATGGAATAAACGTAATTTTATAAGGATACAACAAGATATTGATTGATGTTTTTAATTCTATGTTGCTTCTTTTGGTATTTAAGTGGCATCTGTACATTATGTGATTACTCCAACTATTCTTCTTCAAACGAAAATGGCACTAGGTATTTATATTTGTTTTCACAATGGTACTAAATTTTCACGGATGAAACTAAATTAGGAGGAGCTGTTGACTCCCTCAAGGGTAGAGAGGCCTTGCAGGGAGACCTGGAGAAATTTAGAGAGCTGGGCAATCACCAACCGCATGGAGTTCAACACGAGCAAGTGCCAGATTCTGCACCTTGCACAGGGCAACCCTGGCTATATGTACAGACTCAGGGACGAGAGGCTGGAGATCAGCCCCACAGAAAGGGATCTGGGGGTTCTGGTCACTGTCAAGCTGAACACGAGCCAGCAGCGTGCCCCGGCAGCCAGGAGGGCCAGCCGTGCCCTGGGTGCATCAGGCACGGCACTGCTGGCCGGGCGAGGGGAGGGATTGTCCCGCTCTGCTCTGCCTGGTGCGGCCTCACCTCGAGCACTGTGTGCGGGTTTGGGCACCACAGTGTAAGAAGGGCATGAAACTATCAGAGAGTGTCCAAAGGAGGGCTACAGAGATGGTGAAGGGTCTGGAGGGGAAGACGTATGAGGAGCGGCTGAGGTCACGGGTTGTTCAGCCCAGAGAAGAGGAGGCTGAGGGGAGGCCTCATGGCGGCCTGCAGCTTCCTCACGAGGGGAGCGGAGGGGCAGGCGCTGATCTCTGCTCTCTGGTGACAGCGACAGGACCCGAGGGAACAGCATGGAGCTGTGTCAGGGGAGGGTCAGGCTGGGTGTTAGGGAAAGGTTCTTCACCGAGAGGGTGGTCGGGCACTGGAACAGGCTCCCCAGGGCAGTGGTCACAGCACCGAGCCTGCTGGAGCACAAGGAGTGTTTGGACAACGCCCTCAGACATAGGGTTTAGTTTTTGGGTGGTCCTGTGTGGAGCCAGGAGTTGGACTTGAGGACCCTTGCGGGTCCCTTCCAACTCAAGATATTCTGTGATTCTATAATGTGGATAAATATATGTGGTAAATAAGTCAGAAGATATTTCGGGAACAGGCAGAGCAGACTTGGGTGCAGATATATTCTGTAGAATTAATTCAAAATGAAAAGTCAGTAGATGTTTTCTGCTGGTAGGAATTCTTTCTTTTATGGTGTGAGGTTTGTCTGTCTGCAGAATGCTAAGTCAGAGGTTGTTGGTAGTGCAGCAATATTGAACTGAATTCTCAGCAGCAATAGCTGTCTGTGCCAATTCTTGATTAGAAATGACAGGAAAAGAGAGCTCAGGTCTTATGGAGGTTCCAGGAATGATCTAGGGCCAGGATTTCCTTTCCTGGCTGGCATACCAGACAGTCAGCCTGCTTCATGTCCCTTATAAATTTTGAATGATTAGCATGCTCCTATGGAACAGTTTGATTCTGGGAAACAGCATTTTGTAATAGAACTTTCTTTAGAGAGTTCTTGACTCTTAAATACGACTTTTGAAGTATTATGTTCGAAAGACTCACAATGCTTGTTCACCAAGGCTATGTTCAACTTCTGTGTCTAGTGCCGCAACCATCAGAGAGAGCGTGCAGGTAAGACCTGGTAAGATATGTGTGTCAGTTAGGCTCCAGGTAAGTTGTACATGCATGACAGCTAAGGTGTGAAGTCCTTTTGCTAGCCTTGTTTATTGTCTTTTATCATCATTTATAGATCTTATTCAATACAAATATCATACACCCCCCCCCAAGGCTGGCATTGAATTCTTATGACCATTTTGCTTATTTTTCTTTCTAAGTCAGTATCTTCCCCCACAAAAGCAGGTGGTCTGGATTTAGACAATTGCCCTTTTGTTTTATTATATTTTATTCTGCCAGCAGGATTGATGTTTCTTGTAAAAGCTATTTTACAGATCCATAAGTAAAGCAGCATTATGCAATACAGATCCAACAGGTAATGATTAAAATAAGGCACACTGGAAATTTTCTCTTTTAAATCATGTTTCTTAAGGAAGAATCAATTATATAACTATGTATTTTGCAACTACAGTAAGCTACAGTATATGTTATATACTGTACCACATGATAAATGTGGTATTGCAGGGGCAGAGAAATGTAATAGTTTTTCTTCTGTCCTCAAAAATAAGAGAAAACAAAAGACTTACCAGGAAGACAGACCGTGTTTTTTCCAGGCTAGTATAAAGCTCTCTTGTGAAGAGACTTATGAAATATTAAACTAAGATGAACTTGGCATAAAATATTAAATTAACTTTGCCTTGGCTTAAAGACATTTCTTTGACAACAGAGAAGGATAATCAACTTAAAAACCCTCAGGCCAATGGACGTATAATACTGCCTGATATTACGAGGCAAATGCAGGATGTACTCTGAAATGGCTAGTCGAGAAATTGTACCTCTGGATTGGAGGTACAATTCCAAAACTACTGAATAGGTAGTTCTTGTGTATGTAAAAGACTCCAGCTCTCAGATGGAATATTGGTCCAGTTAACTAGGCTTTTTCGCTTGCATCTCCAGGAAAGCTGAGTATGTTTCTGCAGCCGTGCTCCCTTGTTAGTGCTTCAGCTTTCAGAGTTGTGCCTGACACTATATTAGCATGTGACTATGCAGCTTCTTCTTTATTAATATGCTTCTGTTGAGCCATGTAGCTCCTTCCTTCAAAGAAATACTATCCTTGACAAGTACTGTGCCATCATCCCATGCAGCAAAACGCAGTGATCTCATTGCAGTTGAAGGACAGACGATCTGGTGAGATTTGAGACGAAAGAAAATAGTGGCTCAGAAAGCAAGGCTGTGTGTGTGACTGCGTGCATGTGTGTGTATGAAGGGGAGGGAAGAGAAACAAGATTGTTTGCCTTGACACAATGAGTATTTTATAGGCGTTCCTGTTTATACCAGAAAAAATCTTCAAGATTTCTTATCTTACAAGATCATTTCACCTTCTGTTTTAACAGAAGAAAAAAGGAAGATAATGTTTTCTTTGACTAAGGTAGTGTAATTTGATGAATCACTGTAGCAATATATCCTAGCCAAGGTTTTTGCAAACCTGATGGCCAGTATATGCAGTAGTTTTGAATGAGTCAGCTGTTTGATGCAGGTAAGAACCAACAAGAGTTGTATTTCGACTACAGATACATGAAGATACAGTTGCCATACTGATGCTTGTATGTGATTAAAGACAACAATACTGAGTAGATATCAGACTTGCTTCACTGTAGCAAAGTATCAGAAGAGATCTCTTACTAGATTACAGAAGGAGTTTAATACTTATTAATCATGTTTTTTTTTTTTTGAGCATGATAAGTGAATGTTGATCTGTGCACATCTGATTGGAATTGCGTTGACCTGACTGATGCCATTTGAGAATGACACATCATTTCTTTAATTCATTTTATCCCAGACACTCAGTGTTTATGCATTTTACAATTTACCTTTAGTCAAGCTGAACAAAAACCCATCAACAGTAAGAGAGACCAGTGCTGTCCTTTATACTTTAATTTATGATCATCATCAATCTCTAAAATTTTTGAGTTCTTAGAGATTGAGGGTTCATGATTCCTCTCAAGCTTAGCTGTGGTGGCTGCAGGAGTTAATCACTTTTTACAGTCCTGTCGCAGCTAAGCTTCACAGACTTTATGAATCTAAAGCTTCTCCTGCCTGATTGTGGGCTTCTCTGCTGCAGTCTTTGCTTGGCAAGATAGATTCTGTCAGAAATTTTGCTGATCTGGAAGAGAAGGCCTTGCATCCATGTGCCTGTGATTCTCCTAGCTGGTTGATGAGCAGCAGACTATGCAAACTAGTTATGTCTGAGATGACAGAAGAGGAAGCAGTCTTAGAAGCTGGGCGAGTGTACTTTAATGTTACTTTGATGGAGAATATACTTTTGGAAGTTGGTTCTAAGTAAGTAGCACTAAGATATTAAAAAGCCATTCAGGGAGCTGCTCATGGAGAGAGG
Source organism: Chauna torquata (assembly GCA_013399475.1). Taxonomy (NCBI): domain Eukaryota; kingdom Metazoa; phylum Chordata; class Aves; order Anseriformes; family Anhimidae; genus Chauna; species Chauna torquata. The sequence goes on from VXAL01018923.1 coordinate 84,488, forward strand.
AAATGCTGGTGAAATCAAATATCTTGGACCTGCAAGAGGAGAAGAATAAAATTATGTTTTGTGAAGAGAAGAGCAGAGATCAGGAAAGGTGAAAGAAGATATTTCTTTAAAAGAGCATGTGAGTATCATCAGGGGAAAGTCTGTCTTATTCCTCGACCTTCTAAGAAGAAAAAAGCCAGTAAGTCAAGTCATAACAGACATTAACTCATGCTAGTTTCTTGTTGATTTCTGAACTATGAGCTGCCATAGAAGCTGAGGTTACAGTTCTCCCAGCTCTTACAGCTCTTCTCCTAGGAAGAAATGTCACCAGCTTAACAGAGGAAACTTTCCACATAGGTCTGTCGAAGCTAGTGATGTCACCTGAGCTACAGAATGCTGTTTCTTTTATATGTGCTCATGTCTCAAATCATTCAATGTGGGAGTTGAGAGGGATAGTGTATTTTTGTTCCAGTTATTACAAAGGCAGCACATCTCAGGGAAGAATTGTTTTGTGCAGTGTTCTGCTTATATTGTTTTGGATATTTTCATATTTAAGCCCTGGAGGATGAAAACAAGGGCTGTTTTGAGTTCCATTGATCTCATTTTAATCAATATGGAAATAATTTTGTAACAATGTCTTCAATTATTCTTCTTCATACAGCTTCAGTTCTATCAGCACTCTCCTCCTTACTAGCTTTTAATGTCTTTAAAAGTTGTAGTAAGCTACGTAGTGGTTATAGACAACAAGACCTGGTTATTCTTGAAGGACTGTTTCATAATTTGTTTCATCCATGGATGGTCATGTCTTTTTGCTAATAACGATTAGCTGAGGAAGCAGTGTCTTGCTGTAAGTACTGACTTCTACAACTTCTAAGATGCTGAAAGTCAGATAGAGGGCTAAAAAAGTTGCTTTCATGGTCCTATGTGCAGAATTGACAGAAAGCACCCATTTACACTAAGATAAATGTTTGCAGTAGGGCTGACTTTTATATCACTTGTAGTTTGGCAGAACTGATCTTTTACCTTACGTACAGCTCTGAAATTGTCTGTCCAGCACAGGCTAAAACAGTATTAAACCTGCTCTAGCATAACACTGTGGTCATCACTAGGCTTTTGATAAAGTATCTGTGCTGTCAGTACAAGAAGGTTTCTTATGTTAAAATAGGATGGGGAAGATGCTATCTAGCTGTCAGAGTAATTCAGCAGAATATGAAAACATTGACTGTGATTCTGGCATTGATTGAATACCCAGTTCAAATAATGAAGATACTTGGAGTGGAAAATGTAATCCATGTGAATAGATTGCGCAAGTGTGATCTTTTTCTATCACTGAATTATTTTAGTGGTAATCACTGGGGAATGGGGAAGGTAAGTAATTCAATATTAATGTACTGATAGGAGTTAGGGAAAGCATGCACCTATTTATGTGCTTCCCCGTAGATGTCCTTGGCCAGTCAGTTTTGTGTGTGGCAGCTCTCAAACTGTACCTCCTGGTCTGTGGGCTGGAGTGCCATCCCTGTGCAAAGGGGAGTTGCTGCTTAGCCCTGTGTTTCTAACATTCCCATTAACTTCACCTCTAATGATGCAGCACATGCTATGTGGATGCAAATACTAGGATGGGACTTCTAACTGTGGCTGCTGCAGATTGTCTGGAAGCCTGATCTAGTATACCAAATTTCTACTGTGCTCTAGAAATGTGTTTGTCTAAAGAGAACAGATTACTTATGTGGAAAAGAATATTTGTTCGGAAAATGGAGGATTTCATTTAGAAAAATAGTAACAATCATCTTCTGGCTAAGTTTTGCTTTCTAGTAATAATTAAGAGTGACGTTTTATGTTGTTTTCCATCATGTTATGATCCATTTATGAGTTTCCAGAACTACAAGAAGAGCGAAATAGCCAAACTTATTCTACAGTTTCATTAATATCAATTTATTGTATTATTAATTATTAGTTTGGTAATGCATGATTTGGTACTGCAAGATATCCCTCTTCGAAAGTCATGATTCACTCTTTTTTAATGAAGAAAAAAATTTTTCAGGCTGGAGAAACAAGGTGTGGACTATCATTTTTCTCTTTCATCAATGTGTCTTAAATCATCAGAATACGAAGCATAGACTTTCTTTCATGTTTTGCTCTGGCCAATTTAACCTTTAAATCTGTGAAATACAAACTTGAATGAGTTTCCTTTAATAAGAACACATTTTCATCAGATGTGATAAGAATATAAGTTTACTGAGAACAACTGTTTGCTGAACACAGAGCTAGAGAATTACTGAGACTTCTCTTGCCCGCTATCCAGCAGGGAAAAAAAAAAAATCAAATAAAACCATCCACCCATCATAAATGCAATCACAGCAGTATTTTAAAGCATGAAAAAAAGAGAAAGTTAGTATCTAGAAATGAAATTTTGTTTTGTGGAAGGGAGGGGGATAAGTAAATATATATATGAATGTATGTATATATATTCAGTAATTTGGGATAATTTAAGAAATAGAGGAAGGATTTTTATTCTCTACACTTATAAAACAGCTTACAGGTTGACTTTATTTTAACATCAGTGGAATAGGTGTTCTACTAGAAAAATCCCATTGCAAAAACACTTTGCTAAAAGCCACAAATGAGAGGTTAGGGAGTGAAGTAGGGTAGTTTTGTGCAAGTGATCAGATTCTTACTCAGGGAGAGGTAGTGTCATTAAAATAACTGATTGTAATGGATGAAACAAAAATATATCCTCTCTGGAGTGACCTGAGAAAGGCATAGTGCAACAGAAACCCCTGAACACCTTCAGAAATTTGTTTTTCATGCCCTTTCCTTTGGGAAAGAGTTGGCAGTATCTTGCAGGTTACCTTTGCTGCGTATCTGAGCATCTTAGGCAGAAATATTCTGGAAGAAGCCAGCAGTTTTTCAGAGATGAAATGTGTTAACAGCCTGACCAAGAAATACACCCTTTTGCTGCTAGTCTTCCTACTGTTGTATTAGCTCTGTCTCAAGGTTGTTGTTAAGCTCTTGAGAACAGGTTGAGGAAGTGGCTGTCCTTCCGCAGTCTGTTCTGGTTCATTTGTGTTGGTGAAATGTTGGTATGCTGGAGTTAAAAAATAAAAATCAGTCATCAGGTGACTAATTGACCTGCTTGGATCATAGAGGAGAGATGGTCTCCAGAGCTTTCTTGCTCCACTGTGTTCTCTTTGTAATCTGTTCTTTAGAGTAGTGCTTTTCTCCTTTCTTCAGGAGTATAGGGTTCATAAACTTTCAGCCTTGGAATTCCTTAATTTTTTTGTGTAATTATTCTGTCTCCATTCTTACCTCCAATAGGTAAGAGAGAGTTGGGACATGGTAGCACATACAAATCAGTGAAAGACGCTTTTTTTTTTTTTGCGAAGTGAGAGTTTCTTTTACTTTAAACAGCTGTGAAGACAAAGAGATTTTTCCATCTTTGTCAGTTCTCCTCTTACAAGTGCAGTGTACCTCTATAACAAATCTTCTGCTAACACTGAGTTGTCAGAACAAGTGTGCAGATTTTAGTGCTTGTGTCATATAATGAATTCTAAAGACAGCCCCCAAAATTTCTTAATTTTTCAAAAGAAAACAGTAATGTGCCTGATGAATAGGGCTGACATTCATCACTGAAACTCAGATTACTGTTGAGTATTCTTGCTAGTTCTATAGTGTTTGGTGGAATATGAGCAACAGGAAGCAAATCATTTTATAGCTAGAGAATACGTAGATATAGAACAGCATCAGATGGGTTGAAATTTTTTGTATTGTTTGCGCCTACTCCTAGAGGTGAGTGACTTTGTAGATTTCATAGTCAATTTCAGTTCACTCAGTTTCCTACTTTGTCTAGGTTATGTCATTTGCTATGCAGTTTTGAAGAACCTGAAGAAAAAGACTTCTATACACTGAATAATGCTTAAAAAAAAAAAAAGCAAAACACAACAGCAACAACAAAAAACAACCATGAACTCATGAACTTTATTTTCATTCTTTAGGGTGGCAGATTAGTCAGAAATGTATGCTGACAAGAACAGTATGAGAATAAGAACTTATTAAAAAGAGGGAAACAAAGAGAGTTTACTGCTGGTGAAGGCATACAGCTTAAATGAACATATCTGTTCCAGACACTATACTCTTCAGAAAGCTGTCTGTCTTATGTAGTTTATTTCCCAATACATAGGGAATGGAGGATAGTTATCCTGGATTTGTTACCCACAGGTAATTTGATGGCCGTGTTCTGTATAATGGAAAGAGAACAGAGTCTCTTCCTTAGATTCAGATAGAGGTAGGATTAGACACAGAGAAGAAAGGTTAGTTTTAAAAAAATGCATGGTAATAATTATTGAGGATAATATACTAATTATATCCTCTATTGGAAGATTAAGATTTAACTTGATAAAGTGCTGAATCCTAATTCAAAATAGCAAAAAGTACATCAGCCTTTAGACAATAACAGCAACAACGTTTGATTGCATATATTTGGTTCTGAGATATCTGCCTTAGTGTCAGTCAGATAGCTCATTAAAAAAAAATAAACTGGAATGTTTCCATGCAGCTAGCTTGATATTAACGGTGTGCACAAGAGAATAACGTCATCTCACATTTTGTGTGTGTGGTTACAGACATGATAGACACTTCCCACTGATATTTGCGCTCACGCAGTTCGTCTGTCCCTTTCTTTTCCTTGTGTTTGGAAGGCTCCTGATTTTATTAAGTGCAGAACAGACTCAGTTCCTGTTGACAGTGAGGAGAACTCAAAGTCCTCAGTGCTTCACATGTGTGTCCAGCTTCTAAAGAGACAGGATGAAAGCCTATTACTTTGTCTAGTTACTGATTTCAGCCAAGCAAAGAAAATAGGGAAAATCAAAATTAGAACTTGGTGTGTATAGTTTTGTGCGTATTTCCACACTCCTTTGACTGTTTTTCTTATGAGATTGTCAGCTGTTTTCAAAGGCTTTTTCCATGTATATGTGAATCTGCTTGTCTGTTACTTTGCTGCTAAAGGGAGCTCTGTCAGGTTACTCCTTGGGTTCTGACCTAGGTTTCTTTTGAAACCCGCATTTCTTTGGCTTTCTTGGGAGTGATGAAGCCAAGGAAACATGTCTGATCCCACAGTAAGTGCATTCCTTGATCAGACTGTGAAAAGTGTTGCAGCTAAGGACAATACCTGGATATTTAATGTGTCTTTTAAAGTGTCTTGGGGATTGGGCTTTGTTTTTTCTTTTCATTGTCACTCATTGCAATTGTCTTCTCATGTGTTACAGAACAGGAGCAAGCACCTGGAGAAAGTCCATGTTGTTCTTGGAAATAAATCCTGTGATTTGGACTCTCTTATTTCTGCTCTGGCCTATGCCTATTTTCTAGACAAGGTAATGAAAAAAACAGAGGGATCTTAACTCATTTTCTGCAGGTTGTTACAGACATCTTACTGTGAAGTCAGTTAAAGCATACCATAAAGACATTATTCTGGACAATGACTGTTATAATCAGAGGTGAGATTTTTGAATAGAAACAATCTAAATTTCTTTCCATGCAAAAATTAATGCGTGGGTATTAGGTGGTTTATTCAATAGCAGCAAAAAATCACCCCTATGCAATTGCCAGCACTTGGTCTAGGTATTAGTTTTATTTGATTTAAGCTGGAATAGACTAAATCCACAAGACTGCAATATAAATTACAGAGCTTTAGGTGACTGCTTTTATTAGGTTGTTGATTCATAGGAGTCAGGAGGGATCACTAATTTTTTTTACTATTTGTTTTGAAAGTGGCACTCATAAGTCCTTACTGATTGTGGTCCTGTTGTGCTTAGTGTTGTATGTGCACATTGTAAAAGATAGCCAATGACCTGAAGAATTTGGTGTCTTAACAGTCACAATCAAAGAATATTATGTTTAAGATCTTTTCTCCATTTTGTGAAAAGCTTCATTAAATGAAGGGGATGACTTCCAGGCCCTGCTTGAGTGGGTGGTATTCTGCTGACTTCCATACAATCAGGAATCTATTTAGAGAAGAAAAGCAACTTGTCTAAATGTAGATGTTTATAGCTCTTCACCACCATCCAGTGTCACAAATGCAAAATCAGTCAAGTTTGAAAGGCAGAGTTTGACTAGGACTATCAGGGCTTTACACAGGGTTCCCATGAGTTTATAGAACAGGGCTCATTTGAGTTTACAGAATTTTAAAGAATGCATAATCTTTTCCTGAAAAACTTAAGTGAGATTTTCAAAAGTATACACTTTTTTTTCCTAGTTTCCTAGCAGTTCTGCAGTAGCCACACAGACACAGAAGAACTAATAAGAAGAGCAAGAGACAGTTTATAAAGAATGAAGTAAAAGGGCAAAAATTAGACAGAAAATTCAAAGTGTTTCTAATTGTTCAGTCTGTTAAAACATGAAAAATAAGTCTTATTTTATGCAACTCTGACATACACATCTATGTTACAGGTCAGTCCCCCTGATGTCCTTTGCTTACCGGTGTTGAACATACCAAGAAGAGACTTCAGCTACTTCACAGAGACAAGATTTATACTGGAGGAGCTGAATATCCCGGAGTCATTCCATATCTTCCGAGATGAAATCAATTTGCACCAGCTGAATGCCGAAGGGAAATTGTCTTTAACACTTATAAACAGCAACATGCTGACAAGGTATTGCATTTTAGATACAACAAGATGGCTAACCTGGGTTTGAGCTGTTTTGAAAATTATATTTTGCATTTTTTCTGAATTCATATTGATATTGCTATGCTAGCAGAGGAAAAAAAAGGAAGTTAAATTACATTTTCTCTCCCATTATGCCCAATATGTGCAACAATCTAGTCATTTTTCCATCACTTTTGATGGCCCCTTTTTAAAACACTTTGTATTTTCACACAGCTTAGACTGGATATTTTAATTTAGTTTAAATAGTCCTGAGGTTTCCTGTGACCAGTAAATAAGAGATCAGATCTTTTTCTGCTTCTTAGTTAGCTTTCACCGAAGGAGTTGAAGCCCTCACATTGATTTGGAGATGGCCACAACAATTGCCTATGTGCTGTTAGGATCCTCCTAAAGGTAGACAGAAGTTTAATTGAGACATTTACTTTACAGACAACACTGGCTTTAAATAAAAGTAAGTGCTTAATACAAATTGTTATAAATACAACTAGCAACAAATGAGATTCTGCTTTTACAACATCAATAATCCGTCAGCAATACAGAAATCGTGGAAGTCCTTACAAACTACAGCATTTTTCTCAAAATGTCCTCAGTGCCAGGGGCTCAGAGTTGCCCTGTGGGAGACCGTATTGCATATATCCATCCTTAACAGGGAAACTTTATTAGCCCATGATAAGCATAGGGAACTTCTTTATAGTGGTCTGCCTGTCTTGCCCAGAGTGAAGAATAAATAACATTCTTCCTGTGCTATAGCTATGCAGCTGCTACGCAGCTTTGGGAAGAAAAGATAAAACAGTCCTATCCTACTCTGAGGAGTTTGTAGACTAGAATAAAAGTAAGGAGAACCTGAAACGAGAAATATTTGTAAATCTCATAGCTATTGATTCTCTAACAACTGCAAGCAACTCAATACATTGTCCACTTTCTCAAAGAAAAGTTATCCCTAAGATATGCTTTTTGTTTATTACTGTCCCCTCCTGTATTTCTTCCTTCTAAAGAATTATGACTAGCATTTTATTTTATTAAATGACTTTGGCTTTGTTATTACTATTAAAAGCCAGAACACAAAGAATTTAAATGCAAAATAAAGATCTTTTGCAAGCTGCCAAAATATTCAATGGGGAAATTCCCAAATCTCCCCTTTACAAAGAGTGGTATTTGCAGTACAAATAGAAATATTTTTTTCAAATGACTACATTTAAAGATTTAGATAATGGAAAGGTGAACAGTTAAGTCTTAGTACTTAGTGATATATCAAGTAATAAAACCACTGTGAATTCTTCATTCTGAAATTACAGTTTTAGAACTTGATTGTGACATTTTTTGGCTTCATAGCAGACTTTGAGTAGGAATGACAGTGGTGATACAGTCTGGAATTTTTAGAAGGTTTTTGCACTGTTTTATTGGGTTGTCTCAGCAGCTAGAAAGAAAAATTTATATAATTTTTAAATTTGCTTGATAGTGAGGACAAAAGTTTGGAATCAGCTGTTGTCAAAGTCATCAATCCAGATGAGCAGTGTGATGGCAGCCTGGAGTTACAAACATCTTCTTCCTCTTTAGTAGTAAAAGAGATTCTTCAAGAGGCACCAGAGTTAATCACTCAGCAACTGGCTTATCTCCTCAGAGGTGAGAGATTACTCTTTATATTAAATACTGAAAGGTTTAATGGAGTGTTTCTGAATCTGCTCATGCAGAAAGAGTGTGATCCATTCTTTGGTTAACAATCCCTTTAAAGACCACAGGAAGCTTCATAAAAGAAGCAGGGAGTAAAGAGTTTGTTAAAGAGTAACATTATATTGAATATTAAAAATGTGCATTTAAAAATAGTCATGAGAGGTCTTTGCTGTATCACTAGACAAGAATATTAAATGGAGCTGTCGACACACCAGCTGGGTAGCTGGAAAAGCTGTGCAGTTCTTTGATTCCAGGGGCTGTGCAGTGCTGGCAGCTCGGCGCTGCCTGCCTGTGGACAGCAATATGGTTTGGAATCTAATATTTACATGTTAAAGCTTCTCCCGATGGCAGTACCTTTTTTGTAGAATGATGTTTTACTGGCATGATGTGAAACTTATACTGTTTAAAGATGCTGTAACCAAATCTTCATTACATTCTCCTTTTCTTTAGTATCATATGCCTAGTAGAGTCCAAAGGATGGGAATTTAATAATCAGAAGTATTCTAATTTCTGTCTTTATAGTTATCATTTTCATTAGTTTCCTGAGTTTATTTGCTGCAGCAGAACTCTTTCATAGAAAATAAAGATGGAGTTGGAAAGAAATGAATGCTGCTTTGAAGTTATATACTGAATTTAAATATTAAACACATTTTAAAGATTTTAGGTTTTAATTGACATTCAACTGTACCCTTTTAAGAAATAAATGTGGGCATGTTTAATGACAATTGTGAAATCTTGCCTACGCTTTTAGAAGCTTCACTTGTTACTCAGCTGATCACTGTGGTAGCAAATATAATGAGTAGGTTCTGAAAAATTACAGAAGGTAATCTTTTTTCATGTTCCGTGGAAGAAGTGCTACAAGTAACACAGGATTTAGCCTGCTCTTTTAGAACCTATCCGTGCTAATAAGCTCTAGTAAACCTCCATGAAATATTTTTGTAAGCTCCAAATTTCAGTTGAGTAGCTGTCGAGGAAATCTAGGTGAATGACCAAGCATAATAATTGATTCTGGAGGCAGAAACGAGAAAGGCTTCTGGGAATCTCTCAGGCTACCTGTTTGGTGGTGGAAAGAGTCAGGCTGTCTAGGTTGTATCCAAATTAAAATAAAGTACTTTTATTAGAGAAGTATTGAAAGTGTTTGCATTAGAGGTAACAACTCCAGTTTTAAGGGATATAGTAGCTAATTTTTTTTTTAATTAGTAATTTTTAATTATTGTGTTCAGCGGTGAGTGTTTGCAGAACTTAGTGGATGTATGGGGCTCTGCGTACCTTCTCTTGCATGGGATGAGAAGTGATTGACAAAGCCTAACTACAGTTGTACTTGTGACTTGATGCTTTTCTACTTCTCCCAGTAATGCAGTTTGAGTGGATAGAAGCCTAAGCAAAACAGCAAGTTCTCTTGTGGTTCTCTGAAAGTAGAAGAGTGTTTCAGTACTTGAGAACCTTTCATTGCAAATTCAGAAAAGTCAAAGAATCCCATTACTGGTTTTGATAATATAATAAATAATTTCCTAGATGTAAATATATGTAAATTGTAGGTCAAACTACAAGCAGTCTGAAAATAAAAGATCAAATATGACCTATCCAAGTCTAGCTTTTGTGTATCTCAGTATACATTGTGACCTTTTGTCATAGTCCTTGTCCATGAAGTATAGGTTTTGGAATTCATCTCACCTGTGAGCTTAGGAAATAATGGTAGCATATATCATAGTCGGGAAGGAGGGGTGGCCGCTTCATTCTCACTGCCAGTGAATGCATGTGTAGAAGCTGGATGCCTTTTAGTTTAGCAAGACAGCCACAGTCTATGGCGGAACTGCATGGCTATAGAGTCAATGGAGAGGGTCCTGCTCTGTTTTTCCCACTTTATGTTGCTTGCAGTGTAAATCCATATGTTGTTTGTATGTATCAGTTTTGGGGGAGGCTCAGAAACAGAGGACTAAAGTGGAAGTCAAAGTCATAAGAATTAGGATTTTGCTTTCACTAAACAGCTGATAGATCCCAGCCCCTGTGTCTGAGTGTCTGAGCTAGGAACTCATTTTTCCAGTGAGTATTTTGCTAGAAGACTGGTAAAATAATACAAATATATCATGTTTTAATAATTACTGTGTAGTGGCTATGAGTTTCATTTTTTGCCTCTTTTTTTCAGGCTTCTCTGTCAAAGTCTGTTGGCAATTTATTGATTTTAATAATAGAATCAGATATTCATAACCTGCGTATTTCAGCTTCGAACAAACTTCACTTACTCTTCTGTTTAAAAAAGAAAAAATTAAAAAGGAGAATCGAGAAAAGGTATATGTATCCATGTGAAACTGAGCATTATTGATTTAGGCAGTTTAATATTTAAGGACTTTTTTTTTTTTTTTTTTTAAGCTGAGTGCTTTCCTGGTATCTTTTTCTCCTTGTCAGACATGCAATAAGTTAATTCTACCCTTGGGCTTTGCATAGAACCTGCTTTGAGAGTCAGAGTATTGTACAGCCATATTTGCCTTAAGTTAGAGCTTGTTCTGTCCCTGGGTTTGTTCCAAAAGCAAACAATTATGGAACCTGCCAGAGTCTTGGGCCTGTATTATTTTATTTCCCCAGAGATGTTTACAAGGGAACTGTTGCCAAACTCCAGATCCATTAAACTGCTGAATCATTACCTTTTTTGTTGCAGCCAGCTGGCAAGGATGTGATTCCAAGCACTCACTGTCAAGTACCTTGGGTCAGCACACTCTCAAAAATGCCTCCTTGTGTTTATTTGTATAAAGCCTTGAAGGATGCCACAAGGTACAGACAGCAACATGTAAACAGAGACATTTACAGAAAGAGCATCAGCAAATTTTTTTTAATGTGAATCTACTTTTGCTAGTTATGAGCTGCATAGCTGAGGTCTGTTTGTGCCCTGTTGGGGCAGTCTGACTTTCAGTAGAGAGGATTAGTTTGCTATTCTAGCCACCCAGACTAATATTAAGAAATGCCCTTTTAAGGACTTCAGGAGTTATGCCAATTTTTTTTGTTGTTGTTCTTTTACATCAGTCAGCTGATTCACATGTTCCCTAATTGGTTCATTCCTAATATACATGTGAGAAAGAAGAGAATGTTTTAAACTGCAACAAACACTGCAGTTGCTTGGATAGATATTTTTGTTGTTATGTATGGAAACAGTTTTCTTGAAGGCAATGCTCCCCCACCCCACCCCCTAAATTACATTTTATTCCAGCTTTGTGGCTTTGCTGTTAATTACAATGAGGAGTGCTTGGTTGGGTCTGTTTTACAACTTTGGTTTGATTTGTAGTGTTTTTTTGCAGGGGCAGGGGTGTCAAAGTTCCGTGAGGGACTGTTGCTTTTCCCTTTTTCCCTGTCCTTAATTTTTCCAGATCATGGAACAAAACCTCAACAGGAGAAATGCCTATATTTTCATTGTACTGTTTCTCTCAGCCACAAACTTATAATTCAGGAGATGCTTGTGCTGTTCTTAATGTTTTCCCAAAACGACTTCTGCCTTCATTATATCATGTTTAATATTAATGCACAGCAATTGCTTTTGGCAAAACTCCTGCTTCACTTCCAAACTGCTTTGCAAAAAGAATAAAATGCACATTGTTTTTTAAGAGGGCTAGCCTATTTTCTAGTGACCTCTCCCTAGGAAAAAAAATATCTGTAATGTAGTATGATGTACGCAAGAAATAATATTGAATCTTGTATTACCTATTATGTATTTCTTTTTTCTGTGCTTGTCAGCAGACAGAGCAGCCTCCATTATGCTTTCAAAAACCCTGAGGGAGTTGCACCAGCACTCAGTAAAGTCTGCAGGAGATTTCTGAGCCCATGTATCTCTTTTACAGCAGGTACTTACAAGGGACCACATGACTAAATGGACTGTTGACCTTTGGCCAAGCAATAGTACCTTGAGTTAACTGTTTTTTTTAAAACTAGCTGGAATCTTAATGCTCCCAGGGATGCTGAGGATATCTGGGAGAAGAGATGTGTGCCTTTCTTTCCTGGTGATGAGTATTGTATAAAGAATGAAGGAAGAATAAAAGTTGAACTTAGGACTTGCTGACATCTTATTAATTTGAGAAGTGTCCTTTTCTTTCTTTTACTCCATTAGAAAAGTTAGCAATTGCAAGGACTACAGTATTGCTGGGACAAATGGAAAAAAAAGTAGGCCTATTAAAAACCTTTCCAAGATATCTGCCTGTCTTGAGGGATTATTTCAGGCTGACTACATTTCATTCTTGTATTAAGTGATAAATCCCCAAATTTCTAGGTTTGCTTTGCTATTTGAAGGTGTTGTCCCTGATCAAAAAATGTTAAAAGGTCAACATTGAGATGAACAGAGCAAGGAAAGGCCAAGGCTTCCAGACAGATGTTGCAGTACAGTGCATTTCTAAACACATTCTGCTTTTACATCTGTACAGTCATGTTTGTGCCCTGCCAAAGGAGAGACCAAACCAAAGACTTTGCCTTACTGTTGAAGAAATGCAGAATTTATTACACAAGAAAATTAGACAAATGCACACAGTTGCCTATAGAAATGCATGATAGGCTGCCCTATTATGTCCTAGGGAGTCTTTCCATCCCTTTTGACTGGGGAAATAGATACATAATGTAAAAATTTCCTTCCCCCAGTCTGTGTGTGTAGGAGAATGAAACTAGTTTTACTGTCATGAGCAATGCTGTTGCAACACTGCTGCTGCTACAGGAGTGCAGGTAGTTTTTTCGTCAGTCCTCCTGGTCAAAGGGAAGGGGTTTGAAAGGGCTAGTGGAATCTGGCAAATCAACAAATGGTTACAGGACTGGTGCCACAGCCAGGGGTTCAGCTACTTAGATCATGGGACTCGCTTTGAGAAACCTGGTCTGCTGGGGACTGATGGGGTCCACCTGTCAGAGAAGAAGAGTATCTTTGCTCACAGGCTTGCCAAGCTGGTGAAGAGGGCTTTAAGCTAAAATTGCCAGAGGAGGGGAACCTCAATCCCTCCCACTCCTACCAGTCTGATGCCAATGTCAGCGACAGATGCCCAGAGTCTGGAGAAGGGTCATGGGTCAGCAGGAGAGCACATGAAGAGCAGCATGAAGGACTTCCAGCCATTCCAGCCAGTAAGTCAGCTTCATCTGGGCCCAACTTAAATGTCTATATGCTAATGCATGTAGCACGGGGAATAAAGAAGAGGAGTTAGAGATGTACGCACACCTGCAGGCCTATGGCCTTGCTGGCATTACAGAGACATGGTGGGATGGCTTCTATGACTGGAGTGTTGGAATGGAAGGGTACAGGCTTTTTAGGAAGGACAGGCTGGGGAGATCAGGAGGAGGTGTCACCCTCTATCGCAGTGATCAGCTGGAGTGCATGGAGCTCTGCCTGGGGATGGATGAAGAGCTGACCAGAGCTTAGGGGTCAGGATTAAAGGGAGGGCCAGGACAGGTGTCATTGTAGTGGGAGTCTGCTACAGGCCATTCGACCAGGAAGACCGAGCAGATGAGGCCCTCTATAGACAGATAGGAGCAGCCTCCCGCTCACAAGCACTGGTCCTCATGGGGACTTCAACCACCCTGATATCTGTTGGAGGGACAGCACAGCAGAGCATAGGCAATCCAGGAGGCTCCTGGAATGCGTTGATGATAACTTCCTTCTCCAAGTGATAGAGAGCCAATGAGGAGAGGTGCTGTGCTGGACCTTGTTCTCACCAACAAGGAGGGGCTGGTGGGGACTGTGATTCTCAAGGGCAGCCTTGGCTGCAGTGACCATGCAATGGTGGAGTTTAGGATCCTGAGGGCAGCAAGGAGGGCACATAGCAAGCTCACTACCTGGACTTCAGGAAAGCAAACTTCGGCCTCTTCAGGGATCTGCTTGATAGAGTACCATGGGACAAAGCCCTGGAGGGAAAGGGGGCCCAAGAAAGCTGATTATTATTCAAGGATCACCTCCTCCAAGCTCAGGAGCAACGCATCCTAGCAAAGAGGAAGTCAGGCAAAAATGCCAGGAGGCCTTTTTGGGTGAACAAGGATCTCCTGGCCAAACTCAAGCAGAAAAAGGAGGCCTACAGATGGTGGAAGCGGGGACAGGTAGCCTGGGAGGAATATAAAGAAATCGTCCGAGCAGCCAGCGATCAGGTTAGGAAAGTTAAAGCCCTGTTAAAGTTAAATTTGGCCAAGGATGTCAAGGGCAACAAGGCAAGACAAGCTTCTACAGGTGTGTCTGTGGTAAAAGGAAGGGTGGGGAAATTGTAGGCCCTCCCTAGAAGGAAATGGGAGACCTGGTTACCTAGGATATGGAGAAGGCTGAAGTACTCAACAACTTTTTTGCCTCAGTCTTTACCAGCAAGTACTCTAGTCATACAGCTCAAGTTGCAGAAAGCAAAGGCATGGACTGGGAGAACGAAGAGCTGCCCACTGTAGGAGAAGATCAAGTTCGAGACCATCTAAGAAACCTGAAGGTGCACGAGTCCATGGGACTGGATGAGATGCATCTGCAGGTCCTCAGGGAACTGGTGGACAAAGTTGCTAAGCCACTATCCTTCATATTTGAGAAGTCATAGCAGTCTGCTGAAGTTCCCACTGACCGGAAAAGGGGAAACATAACCTCCATTTTTAAAAAGGAAAAAAAGAAAGACCCAAGGAACTACAGACCGGTGAGTCTCACCTCTGTGCCCGGCGAGATCATGGAGCAGATCCTCCTGGACACTATGCTAAGGCATATGGAGAATAAGGAGGTGACTGCTGACAGCCAGCGTGGCTTCACTAAGGGCAAATAGTGCCTGACACATTTGGTTCTTCTATGATGTGGTTACTGCATTGGTGGATAGGGGAAGAGCTGATGTCATCTACCTGGACTTGTGCAAGGCATTTGACATTGTCCCACATGACATCCTTGTCTCTGAATTGGAGAGACATGGATTTGATGGATGGACCACTTGGTGGGTAAGGAATTGGCTGGATGGTTGCATTCAGAGTTATGGTCAACAGCTTGATGTCCAGGTAGAGACCAGTGATGAGCGGTATTCCTCAGGGGTTGGTATAGGGACTGGCACTGTTTAACATCTTTGTTGGCAACATGGACAGTGGAATCCAGTGCATCCTCAGTAAGTCTGCAGATGACACCAAGCTGTGTGGTGCAGTTGACACGCTAGAGGGAAGGAATGCCATCCAGAGGGACCTTTACAGACTTGAGAGGTGGGCCCGTGTGAACTTAATGAAGTTAAACAAGGCCAAGTGCAAGGTTCTGCACCTGGGTTGGGGCAATCACAAGCACAAATACAGGCTGGATGGAGAATGGATTGAGAGCAGCCCTGAGGAGAAGGACTTGGGGGTGTTGGTTGATGAGAAGCTTAACACGAGTTGGCAATGTACGCTTGCAGCCCAGAAAGCCAACCGTATCCCGAGCTGCATCAAAAGAAGCGTGGCCAGCAGCTTGAGGGAGGTGATTCTCCCTCTCTGCTCTGCAATCATGAGACCCCACCTGGAGTACTGTATTCAGCCCTGGTGCCCCCAACATAAGAAAGACATGGACCTTCTGGACCGTGTCCAGAGGAAGGACATGAGGATGATCAGAGGGCTGGAGCACCTCTCCTGTGAAGACAGGCTGAGAGAGCTGAGGTTGTCCAGCCTGGCAAGGAGGAGCTTCTGAGGAGTCCTTATAGCGTCCTTCCAGTGCCTAATGCAGGCCTACAGGAAAGCTGGACAGGGGCTCTTTATTGGGGAGTGGAGTGATAGGACAACAGGTAATGGCTTTAAACTAAAAGAGAGGAGATTTAGATTAGATGTAAGGAAGAAATTCTCCACTATGAGGGTGGTGAAGCACTGGAACAGGTTGCCCAGAGAAGTTGTGGATACCCCGTCCCTGGAAGTGTTCGAGGCCAGGTTGAATGGGGCTTTGAGCAACCTGGTCTAGTGGAAGGTGTCCCTGCCCACGGCAGGGGGGTTGGAACTGGATGATCCTTAAGGGTCCCTTCCAGCCCAAACCATTCTGTGATTCTATAACACTGTAGTAGGACTGCTGTGGTGTGAAAGAAATCCATGTACTATTTTATTGAAGAGACATGATGAGTTTTGGTGCTGTGTAGCTGGTGTGGCTAAGGCACTTGTTAAAGTCACAGCCAGATACTGACCTGGGTGCCTTGGTGTAACCACAGCTTTCTGCTGCCAGTTTGTCTCTTTCCTGCATTTGGAGAAGTATGAGACTGCTGCTCTTGTTCCTTAACCCCCTTTCCTGTCCTGCCTCCCGATACCCTTCTCCTTGTCTCTTGAAGGGCTGGCTGGGCTACCTTGGGCCTGGGGTGGGTTGATTTAATTTGGTGGCTCAGCCCTGAACTTTACAGTAGAAACTGTGCCTGATGTGAACATTATCTGCTTGAAATACTGAAATAGAATAAATGAGTAATTAAATGGTCTATTTCATTTTATTATAATAGTTTAGAAAATGTTTATGTGAGATACAAAGGAAAATATTTTTGCTTAAATTATGAGATGCAGAAACTGTCTTTGTTTAACTGTTTCTAATGGTTGAGGTTTTATCACCTTTCAGAGAGGGCAGAGTTCTGCATTTGTCTTACAGCTTAGCTGGAATCTCAGAATGACTGGATAAAAACTGTATTGTAGTTGCTGCTCAATTTGCAAACAATCCTGTAATTAGGCTGGAATGATTTGCGGTATACAGAGCTAAAATTAATCAGAAGTTGCTGGCATGACACTGAACCCACTACATAGTAGCTATTTCTCTGTAATTAGTCACACACAAAACTGGTATTGTGTTGACTTCAGAAGTGATGAGCTTGATTGGATGTACAACTTGCATCTCTCATTTTACTGTATTTTGCAGTATGTTTGTGTTAAGATTTTCTCTGCTTGGTCTTCCCCAAAAACTCTTCCCCTGAAAAGGACACAGTTTTGGTAAAGGTTTGACACACTGTGTGGCTAAAGATGCATGCAGGTGGACAGACTGCCCTGCTCATGCTTGTGCTGCTGGGAAGCTATACATGATGTGCTAACAGACTCCCTCTGGCAAGTCATTGCACGATGAGTTTGAGCATGCACTGTTGGTCCAGTACTTTCTGCTGGAATCTTAATTTCCTTTCTGTATGCATGGGCACCCTGCTGTCTGCTCCCAGAGGAATAAAAAAGGGTGCTCAAAGATCAGAAGATTACTATCACTAAAATAATTCATGCAGCCTGGTCCCTAAGCTGCCATTTATCCAGGTACAGCTCTGTGCCGACTGGGCGTACGCTCTGGGCAGTATAACTCAATTTGGTCACTGCCCTTCCCAAGGCATAGTCAACAATATGTAGCACATGCCCTGTTTTCTGGTTAGAAGTGGGAACAATGAAGGGATACTGTTAGATGAATTGTCCTGGAGGCTGCCGATTGAAAAATTTGTTCCAGATAAAAGGGACAGAAAATTAAGCCTGGCAAGTATGTTTAGATACTTTGGGAGCTTTATATCAGTTGTATATAATATATATATCTATATATCTTGTGTGCTAGATATCAGTTAATTGCCCGGAGACATCTTAAATCTGTTTGCTCTGGAACCTTGTTTTGAGTACCTAAATTTGCAAATTAAAATAAAAAATTCTGAAAATCATATGATTTTCATTTGGTCTGTATTTATTTAATATTCTTCATACTATCAAATAGGTCAGGAGCATTGTCTTAAAGTGATGATAAGACTGACATAAAGAAAGGGAAGCTGAGAATTAAAAGAGTAGTAGAAGTTATCATAGCTATAACAGAAAAACAGAATGGAATTTCATATATCTGAGTTTCCAGAATTTAATATCTGTTGGGGAACAGCTTGTTAAATATTATTTTTAGTAAGATTAATTAAGAAGGAAATGCTTTTGTAGATATATTTTTTTACTTCTCTGTAATTAAAAACTGACTGAAATAAGGGTTTTTTAATTTAATAAGTGTTAATACATTTAATGGTTTTTTTTTTGGTTGTTTGTTTGTTTTGATGTACTGGTTCTTGCCTATTTACCACGAAAACTGTGAGTTCAGTAATGTCTGGTGTTAGAAGCATATCTGTGATACATATATTTTAGTGCCACGTGTCCTTTAACACATCATACCAAATTTATTCCTTTGATTAATATGCCAAATAAATATAGCATATTTGAATTATATGTTTCCTTTTATTTAATCCATAAGGATTGTGGATTATGGTCTAATAAAGAGGTGGTGCATTTAGCATGGCAAAATTCTTTTGTTGCATGTGCTTCTAGAAATTTTGAAGAAATGCTTTTCATTATTTTCTATGGTAAAAGTGTAGGAGAGAAACAGGAACATAACAGATGTTTGGGAAGGGAACAGGATGCATTCATCTTCTGTTCAAGAACACTGACCACTGGTGCATTATGGCATGTGAACTCATCTGTATAGACCTACCTTTCCTAGTCAGCCCAGTGAGACTGAGGATGGCTGTGTCCAAGTTTTTCTTCACCTCTCTTGGCTCTTTGGTAAAACCTAAGCATTTTGGCTTATAAGAACTATCTTATATTATTGTACTGATTTGCTCATTGACCTGGCATGATGCAATGTGATCACATTCTTGTTTGAAATCCCTGTGCACAACACAGTAATAAATAATTTCAATGCTGAATTGTAAGATTTTATTATCCTTAATTTAATGTGAGTAATTGGGAGTGAAGGCTGTCCTTGGATATATTAATAAATGGGATCACAGTCTCCAGGGGATGAAGGGGTGACTTTAGACCTTCAGCTGTGTCAGGAATGTTTCACATTAAGGATGCAGCACATAGTGGTCTGAAAAGATATGAAGCTTACTTCTGTATTGTAAAAGCATGCTAATTATGATGTAGTTATTTATTGAACTATGTTTCTCTTAACCTTTAAAATTCAGTGCATCATTTCGTTTGGCTGAATGAGGTGTGCTTTTTTTGTATGTGCATTTTCAAGGATTCAGCTAGAGTCGGTTATGCTGAAATGACCAATGTCTTGTGTCACATCATATTTCTTAGCTTATCCCTAATGCACTTTGTAAGTTTTATTTGCTATACTGAAGGATATTTTAAAAATACTGGATATAGTTGCCTTTGGAAGTCCTCATTTGGTGCAAGCAATGTAGCAGAACCTATAATTTTCTAAAAAATATAAGTTAAATATAAACAGTTTTATTTCTGTGTGTTCAGGTAATAGTATATCTAATTATTTTGGCATGTTGCTTGTGCATTATAGTAGTTCACTGATGCATCTGTAGAAGGGAGGTTGGCAATGTGGATTTGCTGTTTCCAAGCATACCAATGCTCCGGTCTAACGCCGAGAGGAACAAGCCCTCATGACCCACTGCTGGCTGGTGGCCGTGCTGCAGAGCTGTGTCAGATGTACAGAGCATGCTGCACTACCATGACAGTACTGGAAGCAGCAATGTAACTGTAGCATAGGCCCCGACGAGCCACCCAGTTCAGACTTCAGAAACTGTCTTCATGTTAGGAGGGCTTTTCTGTGTGGAAAGCATTCAGTATCCAATTCAGTGAACTCATGAGTAGGAAGAAGCTCCAAAGAGGAAAAGGATGGCAGTGCGGTAAACTTCATTGTTTCTGTAGTACCTCTTCCCTGTTTACAGGAGGTGTTGATTTTTGGCTTTCAACATTTCAGGAAGCATTCTCTTTAAGTGCATGTCTTCGGAGCCTGAGAGAATTACAGAGCAACAGGAGAAAGTGCTGTCAATTCTAGAGGAAAAGTTTCCAGGTCTTCCGCCACGAGAGGAAATTATCTCTGTTCTCCAGGAGACTCAGTTTAATCCTCGAGGTAATCCAGCTTCCATTTTTCAGACATTTTACAAATTTAGTTATCTAACCATGTCTGAATAGCTTGGCTTATTGTGTCTAGTGAGAGTAGCTGCAGCATGCTATCTTCATTGATAGTTACATGTAGTTATATTTAATTTTAAATTAACTGGCTTAAATTTCTAATCATGGAATTGTGATTTCTGATGAGGAACTACTGAACTTCTAAATGATCTTATATTCCTTTTACGGGTGACAGAGCACTGGAACAGGTTGCCCAGAGAGGCTGTGGAGTCTCCCGCCTTGAAGATCTTCAGAAGCTGCCTGGACATGGTCCTGGGCAACCTGCTATAGGTATCCCTGCTTGAGCAGGGGGGTTGTACCACGTGGCCTCTAAAGGTCCCTTCCAGCCTTAAACATTCTCTGATTTTGTGATTCTGTGATTTATAGATAAAGTAAACATTAATTTATTTCACCTATTTGCTTTTACAAGTGTATGCTAGTCAGGTGTTTGTGTTAATGAAGTGCGACCCAGGGTAGAGGTATAACCAATGTTTCAGGCCATATGCAGAAACTGCTTTGAGGTTGCCTACATATGGTGCGAGTGGATTTTATCTTCTGAACCTTCCCAAATTTATCACGGTTTCAGCTGTTAGGGCTCTGTACAGGTGAAGTGACTTTGACTGGCTAAGATTAAGGAAGCAGTGGGAAAATAGTAATTCTTTTGTTTCCTTCTGTTAGAAATAACTGAAGACATTTTGACATTTTTTCAGTGATCAAAACTAGGAATGTTTGAATGTGATATTTGATATCAGGCTTGTGAAGGAATGCTCTGAAAGCCTGAGGAAAATTGTTGCAATAACTCTCATATTTTTTACTGTCTTTGTTAAATGGCATCTGCTACCAAGTTGTTACCAAGGAGTGAGTATTGAATTACTGAGATACTTTTCTGTTAGATACATCAGGTATGCACAGTGTCCATGCAGACTTGTGGCATTTTTTTCACTGTTCTTTGTCCACCTGTCTGCTGAGTACTCTCACCTGAGTTCAGACCTTCAGCCTGAAATGGCTTCCTGAGCTTGTATTTAAGGGCAGAATTAGAGGTGCTGCTCCCTTTGCTCTTTCTTTCAGTGAGGTTGCAAACTACATTAGTTCAGGCCTGCAAGTCTTTGGATAGTTCCCTGATGTTTCTTGTGACATTGGTCAAGAAATCACAGTTCAGAAATGGACTATGTGGCTTCGATTGGAGAGACTCAGTGAATGTGGCTTTTACGGAACTCTGTTCTTAGTTCTGCCAGTTGCTGTGGAAGGTGGTTTAGTAGTGTCAGTTCTTCTTTGTATATGACAAACTACATGGTTTGTAAACAATGTAGTTTTTACCTTAATATCCAAAACAAAACTTGGAGGAGTAGATGTAACAGATTCAGTCTGCATGTCATTCGTTACCAATAGTTTTTATATGCCGCATGAGCAGGGTACGTTGTATTTTTTTGCTGTTTGCTATATATTACAAGGTACACATTTAGCACTGCATACATTTATATGGCATTTGTATCAGTAAAGTGCCAATGAGCTTCTGAAGTCCTTTGGAGACACTGACCTCTGCTGTATATTCTACCTTATATACCTGTTATTTTAGACCATATTAGGAAAATTTGGCAAAAGAAAAGTTCTCAATTTCATGCAGAAATAATGGTTTATTGGCCTGAGTTCATGAATTCACTTGTTATTTGAGGCACACTGGTCTATAGCCCACCAGAAAGTCTACAGGCTATGTATAAATATTTTTAAAAGGACAGACTCATAAAAGAAACACATATATGAATAGAAGCCAGTTCATCCTGTCACTAGATTGAATGCAGTAACTGGACTGTATAGAGGAACAGTAATGAGAAGATTCATTTCTTTGGCTTTAAGTGGGTATTTGGCTCCCTCTGAAAACTCACCCATGCAAACACATTTTGGATGTTACGTAGCCAAGTTTTCTAAGTTTGTGGACATTTTATTTGCCACTCTACACAGAAGTAAGTGGCTCACAGCTTTCTTTGTATAGGTATGTGGCTACTTTGTCTGTATATTGGATGGTGTGATACAGCTGTGTTTCTAAACATGATATATATTTATTGTGAGAAGCTTTAAAGCATCTTAAGTCAGACGTCTCCTATTGAAGAAACTTAGTCATGTGGATTTTAAGTACATTGCACTTAAACGTATCAACATGTCTGGTTATAGCATGAAGCAATTCCAGTTTTACTCTGTTGTTTCTGCTGATAATATGCACTTCTGTTTCTATGGTACATATACATCCAGTTGGTTCATTTACTGTTTGATGTACGTAAACCCAGTGTTGGTATCAATTTGTGAGGAAAACCAGAAAGGTTGAATGATTTTTTATTTACAGAATGTCTTAATGCTTTGCCTCTGAATATGTTACAAATACCATAATATTCCGCATATGCCTTTCAGTGTATTACTCATTCCAGAAGTATTTCATGTTAGTGACGTAAGGGTTGTCTATGTGTGCATTTATCTACAACTCGAATTCAGTTGACCTAAAAAGTGCAAGTGTTCACACAATTTCATTTCATTGCAGGAGACTTACTTCTTCATCCTTTGTTGTTGCCGTCATTGTTTAATCTCTTCCTTGTTTAAAGAAACCCTCTGGCAATGTTATACATTGAACTGTTAATGTTGATTTTAATTTTCTTATAGGGTATCCTAAAACACAGAAGGCTCAACATTAAGTTTCAAGCGGTATTTTTAATTTATGTTGCTATATCTGGTCAGCTGTGTATACTTGGGTGTATTGAAATTCCTTTCTCTTCTGAAACAGGTGTAAGTATTGAGGAAGTTATGCTGAAGGATCTCAAGGAGATTTCAGACGGAGAAATCAGAGTAGCAATTAGCACTGTGTACATGACCCTGGAGGTAAGAGGAAGCCTAAACAACATAGTTGGTAAACAGCCCTATTGCATAAGGAAAGAGTTCTTTAACAAAGATTTTGAACTTCGTATTTTCTTGAGATTATGTATGAGCAGAATTTTCACTAATGTAATTACTTTTAAGAGAAGCAGTAGTTGTTTGTAATCAGACTATCATTAATTATGCATCTGATTATTCCTTCCTGTTAGTCTATTCCATGGTGTATAAAAACAACGGCACCAGCAAATTGCAGCCTTTGGGCCAACTGAAGGTGTGAGCTTTCAGTCATACTTCAGTAGGTAGTTACTACCTTTCACTTATGTTATGGCATGGAATTTATATATCTTTCTCAGCTCTTTGAAAAGAGAGGGCATTCTTTTATTCCTTCCATGCCTGCCTTGAAACTGTGTAATGAACTGTGTCCATTGCCACATCTGTGGACTGACCTGATCTAAATGAAAATGTTGGTAGAAACAAAAGGACCTTCACAGAGCAGAAGTTCCTAGAATTTTGGTCATTTGGAGGAAAACTATAGATTTATCTTAATGAGTATCCCTGAGATAGCTTGAAAGAGGCTGCTTGGGTTTTCTTTCTTGACGAATCCCAAACATTTTGTAATTGCTTAAAGAAAACTTCTGTGGTGTGTTTTGCATCATTGTTTCAAGATAATTGATATTATGGATGTTAATAGCTATATACCTGAAGCTATATACTCAAAGTAGACATAAATATTACTGTATTTGACATGCAGAGGAAGTTGTCATCTTGTACTTGTTACTTTCTGATTAAAAAAAGTTTTGATTAAATGATATTTAAAAAATCACTTGAATAGTTCTTTATAGTATATATCCTATGAGGTTTCTTACAGAATGTTTTTTATGAGTCATTTTACAAAAAATAAGGTGCTTCAGTGATTGAAGAAGTTTCTGGTGCAATCCCACTAATAATTATCCACAAATTTTTGCTTTTTTCTTCAACTTGTAAAGTAAAATGTACAAAGCAATCTTTGTATATGTACAATGCAGGCCTTGTGCTCCACAGATCTAAGCACCAGCTCAGTGTGGTCAAACTCATCTTTACTACTTTATATACTCAAAGTAATCATAACCTGAAACTTCTCTTCCTAGTGGCAAATTGAATTTGGCAACAATAGGTTTTCGTAGTCCTAAAAGCAGGCAAATCTTCAAACCCTTTTCAGTGACTGTGTAACATTTGATGCTGGCACACTTTCTTCGAGGAGTGGCAAGATCTGGTGGTCAAGCAGTAAAAGCTTTACAGTAGTCTTTCTTTGGACACTTATAGCAGCCATTGGGAAAGAAAAGTAGATTCAATTGTATGTGAAAGGAACAAATTGATCAGAGTTTTACTGAAGTTAGGTGATTTTTAGTCCTAACTTGTTAAGTAATTTTATTACTTAACATTACTTAGCATTTTTGATGGGATTTTTCTGGAAGTTGTGGGCATCTCTTTTCACCTTTTGCTCTCTGTTGTTGCTGTGAATATTTTGCATCAAAAAGAGCTTTTTTTTTTTGTAGGTATAACTGCTTTTTTGTAGTTACAATGTTTACAAACTCATACTTTGTACTAAAAAGGACTGTTAATTTCACAGTTGGGCTGAAGACCAGTTTTGCATTTTCTGCACTACTGCACTTTGTTCAAACATTTTCTGAACTGTCTGATATTACGGTATTTTTACTTGCTCTTTGTAGCAGCCAGGGATAGTATGGTCTGCACCATGGTAAAGTACGTGGCTTGTGAAAACATTCTGTGCAAGTTACTTTACCTAGTATCAGAAACATAGTATGCATAAGGGAATTACAGACAAAACTGTCCACACCCATGTCTCTATTCAGTTTAGATTTCTGTTATGACCTGAAAATACACATACTTTAATGACTTCAGGATTTTCTCAGCAATTATGATGATAATTTCTTATTCATCCTGAAAGTGCTCTGCAGACATTACCTGATTAAACATTATGGGAACATGAAGCACAGGCTTGGCTTTGCTGCAGGTGCTAAGTCTCTGATGCGTGTGGTTTTCCAGAAATCTCACAAGGTCCAATTGTTTTCTAAATCAACAGATAAGTAAAAGAGTTTTTCGTTCAAGTGCTTTCTGTAGGCTCAGTTATTTGGTTTGGTTCAGCACTCTATCATGTAGCTGATACTGTTAAGACCAAGGATGATGATTATATGATTATACTTGGATAGAGTAGGCTGTTCAGAAGTGCACATCTCCTGCTGTGTTGGATATGTATCATGAAGAATGAAAGTGTTGTAGCTCAACACTCAAGCTCTGATTTCAGTCAGCATTCCACGATAGTAAAGACAATCAGAGATCAGTAAGTCTGATATTCTAACAGATGTCACACCTCAGTAGCACATCCTCAGATGATTTTACACTCTTCATATCTGCTTTTCTGGCAGGTTTTATGGACTTTGTTGATAATAAATTCTGAAAAAAATTCTCAGTTCTTGGGAGAATGGATGTTCTTTCTAGCCAAATCCTGGCCTGAAGATGTTTCTTTCCCTTCTTTGCCACTGATTTCGTATGTTAGATAAATCGTTTGTTTCCTCAGTTTTCTCTCTGTAACTGAGGATGGTAATGTTTTGTTTCATTAATATGCCATGTAGTTAAATTAATTGAAGCCTGTGTTAGATACGTTGCTATAAACTCTGTTTTTTGTTAGTAATGATATACATTTCGTATTACCTGTGGGAATGTTTTCTAGGTTCTGTGTTTTATAAGGAAGGAAAAGATGGTAACTAGTAAGTCATCAGTTGTAAGTTAATACTCATTAATTACTTAGAGTACTATTGCATAACAATACTAAGACACGTAGGACACATGAAAGCACACTCCTGCTCTCAACAGTTTCTCATGAGGAAAGACCTGAATGCAAAGAATAGTAGTGCAATTGATATCAATGCTTTATTTGTATGTAAATACCAATATTAATCAACAGTGTGTGATTTAGATCCATTCACTGTTGGCTTACTAGTTGTCAACTTATAATTTTTAAGTGTCCTGATAAAAGAGAGTCTTTTGCATGTTGAAGGAATAGAAGGTGTTGGCAGAAATGATTAAGGCAGGGAAGACATTTCGTGCAGGTGAGTTTAGATTTTTATGAGAATGTGTGTGAAGCTTTACATTTTTTTTCTGAGATAACTACTTTTGGATCCGGGCTTCCTGGATTTGGGTGACATTAAAGTTGTAAGTTGAAATCAGACCTGTGTCACCAGTGACTGGCTGTCAGAGTGTGAATTACTTGGATTTCACATGCATAGCGGCATTTTTTTGAGAGCATGACAAAAGAAAAGTGACAGAGCCCAGATCACAGTTATTTTTGTTGCCTTTGCCAGAAAGTTTCCCCAAGTCGTAATGATGATTACTCATAGGATATTGTAGCAAAATTCAATGCATGCATTGCAGTTAATTTCTATTACATTATGTTATACCCTGAGAGTATATTTTGCTTGTTCTCTGCTGGAATTCTCTTGGAAATGAGAAATATCTTCTCAATGTGACTTTCTGTGAAAGTCATTTTTTTTCCTGAGAAATGAATACTTACTTTGTAAACTGAACTCTATTCTCTGCTTTCTTAAGTATATGACACCAGAATAACATTCAGGTTACTGGGTGTTCAGTTTAGTTGAAATGGCTCATGATGTTGAAGCTTAATAATGCATTTGTTGGACTAAGTCCTTAATCTTTTGTTTCATGAAAATTTATTCTAACAGCTCACAAAGCTTGCAACAAATTGCAATCATAGAAAAATCAAATTGCTCCAGGGAGAATCAAGGCAGTCAGTTGCAAACAGGGCAAAGAGTCTATCAGATACCACCTAGCAGTCCAAGTGATTTGAGGATGGTACCAAGGGAAAGCAAGCTCATGCAACAAGTTTTCTTGTTGTGGCTTTATGTCTTTGAGAAACTCACAGTGGCTGTTCCAGCAACTGGAACTTAAGAAATGTAGAAATGTTTGGGAGCATGGTAGATCTGCCTCTCAATAGATAAACAGTCTGATCTCAGAGAGACAATTTAATTTTCAGACTGTTTTGCAGTAGTAGTATGGCTTGCAACTATGCTACTAATTTGAACAAGTTTATATGCGTATTACAAAAGGTGGTGCTTTTAATACTTCTGTAAAGCTAGGCAAGGATCTCCATCTCAGCTGATGTATGTCAAACAAGTACTAGGTTGGCTATTGCATGCAGTTAAGTGAGTCTACAACATGTTTGTTTGAAGGTTTGAACCTTTGTTGTCTATCTGTAATGACTGGACCATAGTTATGTATTTGGGAACTTTTTTTTGCAGTATAAATATAAACATATTTCAAATGGCATCAGATTGGTCCATGAATTTGTTTTTAATGCTAAACACAAAACAAGAAGAAAACCCCAAGTAAACATGTTAACATTTAATCTTCCAGTAATGGAATTGGAAACAAAATTCTCAGTAACTTAAAATAGCAATGCTGTTTAGAGATATTTTTCTGATGCCTGTTGTGAGAAGTTAGGGTATGTAAAATAAATGATGTATGGAGCTGTAGGAATGCGAATTTGCAGACTACCTTATGTCTAAGGAACATTAAACATAGGGTTCTCGTTTAGCAAATAAATAACCATTCATTTCAGTGGCTGCATAGTCTGGACTTTTGTGCATATTTTTGCAAAGATGAGAAGAGGCCATTAGGGATTTAATATAAAATAAATCGCCAAGGGGTCTTCTTGTAGTCCTAGTCTTTCTGCCACATGGTGTGTCACTAATGTGCATAAATGGGCTTAAATGAATTTGTTATCTGTATTACATTTGCAGTATGTATATATTTATATATTATTTTTTAATTGTGTTTAAAAATAAAACATTAAATACATCATTTCTGAGAGCTGAAAACATACCATTTGTAAATAAATCAACCTTAATTAAGGTCTTAAAATGTCAGTGTGTGAGATCTGCCTGTAGGAAAATGTATAACATACATAGTACACAAAGCTTAAATATACTTCTGTTTGCTTTTTTAGAAGTATTAGGAGGGTTAAGTCATCCCCTCATAGGACTGCGTAATGCAGTCAAACATGCATTAATGTAAATACCACACTCATGTTTAAACGTCAGAATGCAGTGTTCTGGAGGATGGTGGCTGTTGTGTTGATGCCTCAGGTCAGACTAAGTACCTCAATTGCAATGAGTACACTCCAAGGTGGGGAGAGCTGAGGCAGACCTGCTGAATTCTCTGTTGCAGTTATTTGTTCATCTCTAAAGGTGTGGAAGGAAACTGGCGGGGAGACCCCTAGCTTGTTTGCTTCTTAATTAAATATGTGAAACCAAATGGCAGCAAAACCAACATTGATTATAGTGATTGCTAGGCATGCTTGTAGTTTTAAAGTCAAGACCATATCCTTCCCAGGAGATGATGTGAGGGTGATATGAGATAAAGTTCCACTACTCAGCGAGATATTTCTGTGTGAAGTCATGTAGGGGTGTCAGGCAAGATGTTTATTATGGTCCTTTGTGGTGTGAAAAAAAAAAAGATAAACTTGTAAAATTGGCCAAGATAATTATATTTATCAGCAAGTCCAACTCAGCCTATGCTTAAAACATTAAATAATAATTTATTCAACAGTCATTTCTGCAAAGTGTATTTGAGTATTTTCTTCTATACTGCTGTCATATCTCATGTAGTAAACCAGAAGCATCAGAGATTTTGTACTTGCAGTATCTTTTAAGAATGCATGAGGTATACAGTAATACCAGTTCTGCAATGGTGTGTGTTGACTTTCAGTTTATTTCGATGTCTGAAGAAATGGGATAGACTTCATCTGTTAAATTTTGTGTGACATCTGGTGTTAATTTGGTCCCTGCTATTGTTTATGGCTTTTCCTTTACTGGTTTTGTTCAATCTTGATTCAAAAGTTAATAAACAAAATAAAATAACTATAAGAATTATTGAATGAATAAACATACACATTAGATTAATATACTAACATTAACAATGAAAATATGCTTGTATTTACAAGTATGTTATTCAAAAGATAAACTGTATTTTCTTTTGTATCATTTATGAAATGTATTTCCCTACATAAATTCTTTATTATATTACACATATTAAATATCTTTATGAAATACAGCTCTATAATGTGCAGTATCTCTCAGCTAAATAAAAAATATCTACAGCATCATTATTGGACTACATTCCTGACTTCTACAAAGCTGACTAATTTATCATTTGTGTACTCTCCTAGTTCTTGTCAGTAGCATCTCAGCTCAGCTGTTCATGGGGCATAGACATTGACAGCGGGAGGTGCAGTTTTGAGAAATGTTCAGCGTAAAAAGGTTTTTTTTGTATGAAATACAATGTAGTTTTCCTTATCTTTATGTAAAACATAACTTGAACATTTAATATTTTAAGATCTGGTCATAACACATGAAAATAGGGACTGATAATAGTTATGGACAACAACAATATAAATATTACAGAAAAGTTAGATTTGAATTTCTGCTATTTAGTTTATGATTTTTCTTTGCCTATTGTGTGGGAAACAACTTAATGTAGAACATTAAACTGTTGATCCAAGATTACAAAATAATTCAAGCTATAAGTAAAATGACATCTTTTGTGTTTGCTGGTGTTAGTATTACTGCAGAAGACAGCAGTTGTATCCACAGGAAGTGACAGATAGATATAGAATATTTCTAAGCAAATGTCTTTCTTGGTGACTGCTTTTCTATTTTTCATTATGAAATTGAAAAAGAATAAAACACCTTTAAAATCATGCAATATTTATTTAGAATAGTGATATTTTGGTGCCAAAAAACAATAAAGTGTATCTGCTGTGTCTTGAAATATTCATGTTGTCCCATCTGTTTAGCAAAGCATGTTCATAAACACCTTTTGAACTGGAATTTAAGTGAATGCTTATCACTCAGGCTATCGTAATGTTTATGTGTTATTAGCACACACCATTGAATTTTATACCTTCTGCTACATACTGGGAGCCGACTCCTGAAGCTGTCAGTCATTTTAAAGTGTAGGAACATTTTGGAATTTTGAATTAGTAGCTCAAGTGCTCTGTAAGTTTTTTCAGCTTTTGTGTGCTCTGGTTAGATGGTAAAGGGAAGATCCTTCTGATGACTGTGTGTAACTGGGTACGCTCTGAGGCTTGCTTGAAGTGAAGTGCTGTGTCTGACTGAAAACTTCAGGGTTTATTTTGGTTTGACACAGGGATCAAAATAAAGAACATGATTCAAGCTGAAACCCTTCAGCTCTTGTCTGAGTACTCAAATTCAGAGTAGCTAGGAACACCAGCTGTAATTCTGCTGAAGAATGCAATTTGTCCTTCTGTCTTTTAGGGACAGTTGAAGTTTTTCTCAGGAAGATCACTGCTTCTGTATACAGAATTATTTATGGCTTCCGTGACTCTCTAAATGTATTTTTTGTTATCAAGGTGTTGCATAAATATTTCTCCTGCAGCTCCATAGCTGGAGTGCTTGTGTATATTTTATTCTCTGTATTCAAGTGAATACAGTTTATGTCTTAACGTAAAGGCTCTTTGACCCTAGAAAAACTGACATTTGGAACTCCTGTGTATATTGAAAGTATTGTGATGTCTTACTTTTTGAACATTTTTTCCCATTCTGTGTAGACTTGATGAATAAAGTATCAAGTAAAAATGCCTTTGGGGTAATTTTACCCTGCTTTGTGAATAGAGACTTGTATTATGTTTCTCTGTAAAAGTTCTAAGTATGAATATATTATTTTTAGTCCTGAAATTAGACCATTTATGAAATAATTGTAATAACTTTTATCAAAGTTGCTAAGTACAAATGGAGTTTATTGATTATGATAATAAGAGTAGGAAACATTCAAGGTCTTAGCTTTTTAGCATTTTTCCTGAAAAATATCTGCTTTAAATTTTTTTTAATTACTTTTTCTGAAGAATGAGTCTCAGTAATTTGAATCTCATAATTTTCTCCATATTTATGATTTGTGTTTATACAACAAAATCATGCTTTGACTGAAAACTTAGCTGCAGAGAGATTTTCCTTTTTTAGGCTAGCATGATTTTTGTGATTTTATACAAAGCCACGAAGTTCTCATGACTGTTTAGGTAAGAAAAAAGTAGGACTGAATACTTGCTTCCGCTTGTGATCATGCCACTCTTAATACATGAGAATTTCTTAGGCGCATCTGACAGCTATCCTCCAGGATTCTTACAGTCCCCATTCTTTCTGGACACAATCTGAACACAAAATTTATGCTGATATAAAACAGGAAAAAATTTATTGAGGCCACTGTGTTTATACTAAATGAAAACTACGGCAGCTGATAATTTTACCTTCCAAATTAAGTCACATTATTTGTATTGTAGAGATGAGACTTTCAGGCATACATGCAACCCTTTTGTGCTTGGGGGAATGGTATCTTCTTCTTCTCTGAGAAAGAAATAATGAATCTGAATACAGGTTGACTGGTTCTTTGGCTCAAGTCTAGCAGGACTATGTAGCTAGTAGTGGAATCAAAAAGAGAATCTGTTAGACTTCTGTCTCC
This sequence comes from Chauna torquata, assembly GCA_013399475.1. Lineage (NCBI taxonomy): Eukaryota > Metazoa > Chordata > Aves > Anseriformes > Anhimidae > Chauna > Chauna torquata. The sequence continues at coordinate 115,993 of VXAL01018923.1, forward strand.
CTTGCGGGATGATGTTTCTTCTTTTGCATGAACAACTAAACCAGTTCAAGAAAAATTTCTTCTACCGTGGATACTACCTTTGCCAACAAAAGCTTAGTGATGGTATCTATTTTTTGCCAGTTTGGGTTCTTTTTACAGAAGGACAAACCTTACTACTAGGTATTCTTTAACCTGACTGCATTTACCATTTCTGTGTTGCTGTTGTTCTTACCTTTCTCTTAATCACATTTCCAATGAATTTTCAGAAAACTTGGCTCTCCAAAAAAATAGATAAGTAAAAAGGGGGGGGCGGGGGGACAATCACACACAACAACCTTATAGGTACAGAAGGGTAAGCATTCCACGGTGAATCTTCTTGCAGACTTTATCCCTTTTTTTTTCCTACTGCAAGCTCTCCAGAGAGATCTAGTCAGCATTCTGGGTCTGGATTCAACACCCAGAATTTTATTTTTATTTTTTATTTTTAGGTTCCATGGATGCCAGACATCTGCATATGCTGGTCCATTCTCCAAGGGTTTGTCACAGACTAGAAAGGAAAAAAGTTGGAGCAGATGGATTTTGTACCTGACATGAGGAACTGTTAGGTCAGCTGTTTGGTTGGTAGAACACCATGCACTTAGACTAGCTGTGGATTGTTTTATCTAAAGAATGGTTCAGAGATGAATTTGAGTAAATAGCAATTGTGCAAATGGAAATATTGTTCCATGAACTCCTGTAATTGTGCTTTAAAACCAAAAATCTTAACTGAGCACTAAGTGCTGTCTGTTGTCTGATTTCATCAAGTACTGAATCATATTCTACTGGAAATGTATTGTTTTGGCCTAAAAAGTTTGTCATTTCTTCTTCTATATATGAATAGCTCTAACAGGGTTGTTTCTCAGCATTTGCTATTAAACAAGACTTTCTAAATAAAGGGACTAGAAATAATTCAGAAACAAAAAAGTGATTTTCCTTTCACATCTCTCAGTTGAGTATTTGCCATATGGGTTGCTCAGCATCACCCTCTCAGCAGGTCTAATTTATGGTAAACACACAGTGAGTGAACAGAAAAAAAAGGCAATGAAAATATTAATATTCTCCCCACACCCCATTTTTTTGTAAACTGAGCTGAAACATATTCAGGTTCAGCCCATATACTTGTGCCATTCAGTTCCGTATACACGTATTGGCCCCTCAGCTGGGAGTTTGTGAAGACCGAAGCGCTGAGTTCGTGCTGCCACGAGGCTGACTGGCTGAGGCAGTGTGTGAATTACACCCCCGGATCCAGCCGCGCGTGCTGCCGGGACCCCCGGGCCGGGCTCTCTCCGCGACGGGCAGTTGGTGGAAGCATGGCTGCTCTCGTGGTAGCATGGGGCACCTTAGCTTTTCCCTGGGCCTCCACAGGAGGATCACCAGCTGAGTGAATGTGTTGACGCTCTGGTCCACCGCTAAGATTTGGAACAGGAAATAAATAATGGTATGGATTTTTCTCGGCTTTCTCAAGTTGCTATATTAAAAAAAACATCTTTGCTTTACTGTTAGGAGCAGGCACATTATACACTCATCTGAGCAAAAGGAACTCCATTGTGGAAATAGATACATAGTTCCGAAAACAGATATCGCTGCCATTACGTACTTGATACTGTAATTACAAATAGGCTATAGCTACAAAGAAAAATGCCTTAAAAAAGCCATGGTTCAAATCCTCTCCTCTACCTTATGATTTGTACGGTAGACCTTGATAATGCACATACCTTCCTTTCTATTTGGATGCTTTCTCTTCCAGCAAGGAACCTACACATTCCCATTCCAGATCTGAGGAGTCAGCCAGATAATTGAGAACTGTGCATGCATCAGATTTAGAGGAAAGTGCAATAGTCTTTCATTGAACAATCATGATATAATTTCCTTTAGGCAACATTTTTTTCCAAGTCTTTGAGAGGCAATGCTTTACTCACAACACCTGCAGGTATTTGGTTCAAATAAATATGAAACTCTGTCATTGCATCCTGCTAAATGTTTGTCTTGGAGTGATCTCTGCAGGTTGTCATATTTAAGATCCACAGGTTGCATATTTAAATTCTATATTGGTTCTTGCAGTAGTGTTTGATTTCTCCTTGTTCAGTCTTTTGAACAGGGGTTAATTGGAATGGCCAGTTTTGTTTCTCTGTTTATTTTTGGGTATTTTATACTCCTCTACCATGCTCCATCTTGTGAATCTGCATGAACTAATCTGTAAATACTTGTAGATGAATAAATAGAAAATATTGGTTGTTTTATGGTCTAGTATGAATTCTTCCTTCTTGTATATCATTATCCTAATTGTTTACAGTGTTCCAGTCAGTTACACTTACGCAGATCCTCTGAGGTAATGGAGTTGTGTTTTTAGTATAAACCAATATTTACTCAGAAGTCAAACCTCAGCCTCACTTCCTGTGGACTTTTAGTACTATCAGTGTGACAGTAAAATCCAAAATGTGATTTTCAAGATGTCCTGGTGGGCAGAACCATGAAAGTAGTCATTTTACTAATTTATATTTATGCATTTAAATTTCCATGTATATCAGCCATGTGAAGTCAGGTGTCACTGGTGACTATTTTGGGGTCAGTAGACATTATGCTTTAACCGTTTTAGAAAAATGCCGATTTACAGTGTCTTCTGTCAACTGGAAATGGTTGGGAGGTTAAAGTAAATTAAGGGATGAGGGATCCCACGTGTACTGTACCCTCAGTTGTTCTGAAGTCGTGTGCTGAACACACTTAAAGTGACGTTGAATCTGGCTATATTTTTGATCCATTGTTCAAGTCTCAAATAACAAGCATATTTTCAAATGGTGTTCCGCACAGCCAGTGAAGTATCTGTGCTTGATGCCATTATTTTTCACAAAATATGATAATAATGTTATCTGTTAACATAAAAACAAAGTTTGACTCCACAGAAGCAGCTGGAAATGGATAACCACAATATACTTAAATCTGCGAGGAATGCACTGTTTGACATATACTGCTAAAAGTTCCTTCTATTTAGGAATTCTTTTGAACAAAATACTTGCACTGAGTCTCAGCTGGTGTGCATGTAGGAACATTCATTTCCCAGTGGTAATGTGGAATTTGATTTTTTTTAAAACTTTTTTGTATATATTTAATGGATTGAAACACTTTAAAGAAAAAAATACATACATTTCTGGCCCTAATCTAATTCAAAGGGGATTTATGTTTCTAATGTTCATGCCTTTTCTCATGTTTTATGGATAGGTAAATGAGAAGGTTATGTCTTGTCCAAGCTAGCAGGGAGCAGAAACGGTCCTTTTTGGTGACATCCAGGAAGATGATCAGTAGGGGAATGATAAATGATTGTTTACTGGGTGGACACTGCAGTTAATTTGAAAAGAGATTGCCTACAGCTGGGCAAGAGGGTCACATTAACAGCAATGTGTGCTCAAACTTATTTTGTATTTGCAAGTTGCAAGAGAAAGGTGTAGACACTTCATGAGGGTGGATATTTCATACCTGCAGCTCTGTTCTAGTTTAAGACTTCTGAACTATGGTTATTATGTTGCAGTGTTTTGTGCATAGAGTCAGGTGAAGTTTTTGCTGCTCATTTCTGTCTGCAAGGGTGCATCTAGATTTCTGACTTGGACCATTCTTAAGAAATAAATTTCTAACTTTCTGAAAATCAGGCTTGTTCTGAGAGCACCTTGTCAAAGTTTTTTTCAAAGAAATGGAGAGAGGGTAGTTTCTCCTGTCATAACTGTATCCACTAGGAGGGTCATTGCATTCTTAAGTTTGACTGAAATAATTACTGTAGCACAAACACTAAAGCTGGCTGATTTAAAGTTGGCAGCAAAATCCTTTTCCAGAACAGCTTGTTCTGTGTATGATTTCTCTTAATCTTTGCAAGCTTAAAACTATTGACAGTGCAGGTTTCAGAACTGGAAGAACTATATGTGGTCAAGGTCAGCCGAAAGAGAGGAGCTTTCAGGACAAAGTAAATTAGCATTCTCCGTAGGGTATCCTGGAGGTAAGATACAGTCTAGTTTCCATTGAGGGAAGATATAGTTTTAGGCTGATAAGTAGCAATGCTGCTATACCACAGACATAGCCCCCTTGGATGGTACCTACAGAAACACTTTTTACTATTTGGGCAAAGCAAAAGGAAGATCAAGATGATACAATATGTGAAATTAACTGCAGAATTCTACAGATCAAGGAAAACCTGAGTAAAAAATCTCATGCAGATACAGAAGATATCTCATATTAGGTCTTATTTAATAATGTTTCATAATCACAGACAGTAAAGTTGAAGCTCTCGGGTGATTTAGTTATAACAGACAAATGCAGAGTTTAACAGAAAAGAGCTTGTTTTGGGTTAGAAGATAGAAGCTTTGTTTTGCTAAAGAAAAAAACACATTAGTTTTGCCATATCTATGTAACACTGTTTTTTTTTGAGGTAGTTTTAAAGATATCCCACTGATAAAGCTTTAAATCTTAACCTCATGAAAAAGTTAGTTATTTGGAATGTTAAATGCAATTATATTGACATATGGTGATAATGTGATAAAGCATAAGGGTTAAAGGTTGAAGGAACCATGGCTTGGCAATTAGCAATGTAAATGAAACATTCATTATCCAGCATGCTGAGAAGTTGATGAACTGTACAATAAATCTGAGCCCAAGTCACTACTGAGATAACTCATTTCAGACATAACAGTATTTATTAGGATCCTGGACATTGTTTTGCATTCTCTTGTGAAATATCTTGCTATATGGAAATATTTTATCCATTAATTTATGTGAAATAAGTCAATACTAAAAATTTGTAAGGCCCTAAGCAATATTGCAAATAATACAGAGTAAGGATGGAAGACACATGGAAAAACGTTGAAACTTATCCTATTTGGAAAGATGTTTGATTAGAGGTATTGGTATTTCTCCAATGCATTGGTATTGGTACTTCTCCATTGTCAGTTGTGCCAGTGACTTATAGTAACCTGTTTGAAGGAATTTTTCTTCTTATGAGATATAACAGATCAGAACCTGACCTAGTAAGTAAAGATCCAAGAAGTCAATGTTGTGAGTTCTACTTATACATAAACAAGAGTAATTTTTGTAAGCACATAGGATGTAGACTTATTTGAGAGATGATGCAGAACATGTTCACTCAGTATTTATAAGTTCCATGAAGATTAGGACTGAGTGTTGTCAGGCATCATTACAGTTAACTGTACTCGTATCTCTCTTAGAATAATGCTCAGTACCAATAAAACCAGAGCTGAATTTATTACCTTCGTGATAGTAGTGGTAGAGTACCTTCTGTTCATCAGATGAACAGCTTAGTATCAGTTCCCTTAAAAGCACAAAGTAAATAGTGCATAATTTGTTTAGCACAAATAATGAGAAGTTGGCAGAAACCAACACACACAAATCAGAGCTAGTTTTCTGTGAGACAAAAGAATGTTACATTCAAGTGATTGGTGGAAGGAATTTGTTTGTTTTATGTTCAAAACTGTAAAAAGATATTTCTGCCTTTTAAAGGGTACCAGTTTATCATGGCCATAGCAAGTGGTATGTTACATTTTCTGCTCCAACTTTTCATCAATTTAACACTGTTAAACATTTTGCGTTATATTTTATTTTACACAGATTTCCTGCTGTAGAATAGTCAAATTTCTTACTATTAAGACAAAACATTTAAGTGGGTATTAGTAACATGTAAACTCTGAGGGTGTACCACATCTTACTAGTTTTCATGCTAGTTCTGTGAAATTTAATTCTTATGGATCATTATGAGTCTTGAAAGATCATGTAATGATTTATATATTGTGCCAAAAAAATCTCGGTACTCACTTAATCTCCCCCTCTGAATATCTGATGCATATAATTCTCACTTCAAGAGCACGAGGAACGTGCAAGGAAACCTCCAAAAAGTGTTGGCTTTTTTTTTTAAATTATTTTTTATTTTTTCCCTGTTTATTTCTTGTACAGAAAACTATCCAGCAAGGAAGCTTACATGGTCTACATATGGAAGTGGTGGTAATTGCTTTCCCGCCTGTGTAGGTGTCTATCAAATACCTTGTACCTTCTGTTTCTTTTTGGAATCCCTCTAGTCTTAGGATTCAACTGGAAGTTGTTCAGGTCAGCAAGGTACACAAGGTGAAGGATGCAGGATGTTGGAGATCCTGTGGGAAGCCTCTAACAGTGGCAGGAATTAAAGTTAGTACTCTGAGTTCTTTAAATAGTAATTTGAACTCAAAAAAGTATTCCAACCTTGTTGGAGTAATCTAGGTAGATGAATACTATGTGCGTCCCCCAAACAGGCTGCAAAACAGCTTTAGTTGCAGGAACTGCTTGGTTTCTTCTGTGGCTGTGTCAGAGCATGGCTGTACTTTAAAACTTATATTGTGGGAACCTAATGATGAAACCTTTGAGCTAGAATACTTACAAATACAGATGCAAGTGCTGTGTTGAGCAGAGCTCTGCAAGAGCTGAGAATGTAACTGATAAGTTATTATAAACTTGTGAGGAAAATGCTATGAATAAAATATTTAATAACTCTTAAGTTATACTTAAAGAGTCTGTTACTTAATCGCCTTTGAATTTCTCTGGACATCTACATAGCTTCTGTGGCTATTGCTGTGCTTTCAGGTCACAGTGATGTCAGTTGGGAGAGTTTTAGGCCTTAAACTCCAAAGTAAGACATCTTTTACCCAAACTTTTCAAATTGAGAGTGACCATGAATAAGTTAGTATGTTCTGTTGCTTATATTTCCTTTTAGAATGTTCCTATTTCAACTATGAAATCTCTAATCCAAGTAAATTTGCTGACCCACAGTTTACTTGTACTATTTGGATAAAGAGTGTTCTTCTGAATTACAGTGCTTGTAATGTCTTAATTTCTTGGCTGCTTACCGATGGGCTGTACTGGATCAGTTTGAACTGATATGTGTAAGCAGTGTATATGTGTGTTTATATGCTTACAAATATATTTGAAATATGAAATAATCAGTGTACATGTGGTATGTGGTATATACGTAATATGCAGTATATATTCAGTCTAACATACATGTACATTGGATTTGTTTAAAGAGATTTATTTCCACAAGCAGGTCTAAGAGTAAAGAAGAGTTTTGACCTCAAGTCTGAGTATTGCCTTTCCTAATTTTTAGCTGTTTTCTTTCGGTACTATGGTTTCAGTTTCTCACTGTTCTTTAAAAAGCTACTAGAGTTTTAAAAGCTTTATAGAGAAGATTGGTGAGCTTCCAACTCCCATCAGAGCCTTCATTCAGATTTCTGAAGCTTTCTTCGTGGTATTTACAGCTAAGCTTAAAATTTCATTTTGGCTAAACGTGGAAAATACAAGATATTTCACTGTGATATCATGACAGTCTGAGACAAGTAGGCCAAACAACCTGTATAGTCTTTCCTAAGAGGTATCTCATGTAGATACCATTTATGGTGATACCTCAGAATAAGTCTAAGTTATTGCAATGTCTTTGAACAAACCTTCTGGAAAAATCATAAATGAGACGAAGCAAAAATAAGTCTTTGGGAATCTTTTTGCATACTAATATGAAGGTTTCTACACATATATTACACACTTTTCAGACAAGTTAAGGAAATACTGTTTTTTTACGTCACTGAACAAAATTAAATACTGTGATGTATGGGTGAGTTCTTGAAGTTGAAATCTAAGCAGTCTTTCAGAGTACCAAAACTAACAAATAAATAATCCTTTTCCTATGCATCTATAAAGTTCTCAGTGAAGATCAGTCAAAGATATTTAGTGCCATATTCATAGAAATGATGTTAGCGTTTAAGATACAGGGGTCCACCTCTAAATGGGAAAAATTCTGGTCTTGAATTAACATTATTTTCTTACTTTTTTTTCTGGGTGGGCCACTACAAACTATCACCTTGTTCTTAAAGAAGATTAGCTCATCCATCAAAAAATAGGCTCTTTCCAGTACAATGCTAGTGAGTTACTAAACATTAGTAAGAGTCAGGCTTGACTTAATTTTGTCTGTCTTTTGATGCTAGCTGGTTTATAAATCAGTTGTGGGTTTTACATTTTGGTCCAATTGGTGCATTTATTTCAGGCCCAATTCATATATAGCTGGTTAGAGTTAGAAATGACCTGTATTTTACTTGACCACGTTTAGACTGTGCTTTCTGATTGCTTCCTTCTTGTCATCTGCAAGGGCTGGAACTAGATCTGGCCATAACTGTGTTGGAACAAGTGGAGCAAGAAGATAAAAGGCCTTAGATCTTAGACCACAAGTCTTGGCAAAAACCAGTATTTTTGTTACCTTTTTAGTACTTCTTTGAGTATGGCAACTTCTGCTAATAATTATGCTCTGCAGAATGGATGTGAAAAACCAGAATAAACCAAATAGTAGTGGTAGCATTGTTAAGGCGTTGAAAGGATTAGGCAGAGAAGGAGATGGCTCTCCCTGTAATTCTCTGTGAAAAAAAAAGCAAAGAATTCNCAAAGAATTCTTTTAATAAATTTCCTGATTACTTGGGACAAATAAGTGCTTGTCAGATCTCAGGGATTAGCAAGCACAGAGGTAGAATGTGAATTTAAAGAGCCTGGCTGTAGTTGAAGCTTACCATAAGCTAATTCCCTGTGAAAACATTTATAGTGTGGGTGAAAGGTGCCTTTTGGTAAGGTGGCTTCCTGACACTACTTGCAAACAGTACCCACTTAACAGGTTGTTGATTCTTACCCTACTTATTGCATACCAACTCCCCTGTCTGGGCAAACCATTGTGGAAATGACAGCCTTGGCTGAGAATTTTAGTGCTGGCTTTGTGCTGTGGAAAATTGGAGCCATCTACTGTCCTAAGAGACCATCATTTGAAGTGAAATACATTGTTTTTTCTGGCTTGTCTTATATCTTCAAAAATCCTGCAGTTTTTGTTGTTTGTAGGATATTTGCTAACAACATGGATGCAAAATTAATTAGGTCTACATGTTTCTGTAAAAAACTTATCCATTAGTACATATACTAAAAAGCATTTATACAGACTTCAGCATTAACTGTTACTTACAAATTTGTACTACACAGGCAGCTTGAGAATCAGGAAAAAAGCTGGGCAAACAGCTGTCTGCAAGAGTGCAAGGACTAAAAAACTCATTCAGTAAAAGTAACATTTTTTCTGCTGAGTTCATAGCTAGCTCCCATTCATTGTTATGTTCTCTTTTTATTTTATTTTATTTTTTTCCAAAGAAGAAGAATTGCATAAAGTACAGTTCAATTCTGAACATGACTCAACGGGAAATGAATGGCAGGGTCCTAGTTTCCTATTTCTTCCTGATTTCAGATCTAATAAACTTTCAAACATACATGGTCATACCAAAAAAAAAAAAAAAAAAAAAAACATGGAAAAAACTTAAGTTTTTGTAATTTCCTTTTGTCATAAGGGAGTTTAGTTCCCACCTCCCCGAGTGTCTTTTAAAATTCTAGTCTTAAAATTTTAACTAAAGCAGCATACAATCTTATGGCAAATCAACCAGTGCTATTGCAAACAGAAATCTGTCCAGGAAGGTTTAGAGAGAGGAGAAAGGTTTTAGAACTTGACAGGACATCACATGATTCCANCATGGAAAAGGTCATGCTTTTATTTTTATATCTGGCAGCTCTTCAAGCTCAGATCAAACTCAAACTTTGGAAGCCTGTCAGGATCTTTTTCGTCTAATACTTCTCCACCATTTCTGCAGTCCATATTATGCCACTCTCTGCTGGCCAGTTGCCCTTTTTATGCCCTCATGATCCCTAGCATTATGTTTCAAAACCTTAAACAGGTGTAACTACATGGAACTAAGCAAATAACCGTATGTCATTTTGAGACATCGAATAGGCTATAATCCAGGCAGCTGTTCCTCAGTTGCGATGAGCTATTCATGAGTAGGAAGAGAGAAGAAAGATATAAAGCTTATTTGCTGTTAAAAGTCAAAAAATACACACTAATTAGTTTAGCTGGTAAGGTTCCCTGTCATTTTCATTATTGTGGTAGTTGTTCATGTCTTATACATGTATACAAACACACCCAATGTGAATAAGGCAGCATTTATGTGTAGGTTGAACCAAATGATTATAAATGAATTGAGGGATGTCTCCTGGGATTGGACATAAAGGTCTTGTAAACTGAAAATTTTATAAACAAACAGCTGTTGGGAAAATACCATTATGCTGTAATAGCTGCTATTAAAATCCATTAGCAATCTTGATGGCCTGTTTGAATTTGATGCATCATTTGCTCTGACAGCATTTCTTTCTAAAGATTTTAGTAAAATATATGTAGATTATGAAAGACAGTGGTAATAAACTAGGAGATTAACACTGATTACACATTGTATGTCCATGTGCCAATCAAACTTTGAAGAATGCTGTGTATCCCCCAGTTTAAATGTCAGTGGGCTAACAGAAACGCATTAACCTGAATAGCTGCAAAGCTGTCTCTGTCACTGGTGAGAAATACACAGGTCAGCAGAGATTAAATGTTTCCAGGTTAAACCCCATGCTTTAGGAAACAAAATAAATCTTCAGTTATTACTAAGAGTTTGTGCACTCTCCTAATTGATGCCAAAATGTCATTCTCCTGCTCACCATCCAGACACCCACCACACTGGATACCAGATGCCATAGGTGTAAGGTATGGTCCGTAGAGTGTGCTGCCACCAAAATTACACAGGCTTCTAATGAAATTTTGAAATATCTGTGTGCTAAGAACTATCTGAAAACCCTCCTCTTTCAAAAACTGTTCGTGTGAGTATTGTGTGTAAGCTGTCCCTTCAGAAACATGCATGAAAACCCACCGAGTGCAATGTGAGTGTCTGTGTCTCTGGACAAGGGTAGAGAGACAG
>VXAL01018924.1:0-23741 GCA_013399475.1 Chauna torquata
TGACTGTCTCTGCTCTGGCGCCTGTTAATCAAAGTATGACTTTTCTTCTCCTCTGAATCTTCTGTAGACTTTTTCCCCTGCCAACGTGGATCTGCTGGAAAAAAAACACTACTGGTGGCCATACATACTTGCACCTGCTCAGCTGACAGAAAGGCAACACTCCTCAGGCTGCACACTATAAATGCTTATCAAATCACCCAAAGCATTAACACACTCTTTGACAAGCCCAAAACAATAGCTCTGCCTTCATCAGGGCACTTAAGCCCTGGAATATCATTTTGTACAGCTCACAGATAGGAGGCCAAAACCTGGAACCACAGAAGTGCTGGGAGCACTCACATTGAGTCAACTGCCTCGCTCACTGTTTGCATCTAAACATTTATAATTTGAAGAAACTAGGGTTTGGACTTTTTTCCTCCAGTCCAGAATAATTTGCTGCTATTATTGCTGAGCTTTTAAATAAGTACCGCAAATACATTGCTGACAGCTTACTTTAACTTGAAATGCTTAAAAAAAAAAAAAACACCACCACCACCACCACCAACAACAAAAACTGGCAAGCATATTCTTCAGTATTATTTTAGTAAGATATTTAACCAGATGTTTTCATACACAACTCCAAAAGTAAGATATAGAAATAAAGATAAATTGGTTTTCAGTAGCAGTGAAATCTAGAGTGCATTGATGACAACTTCCTGGCATAGGTGACATTTTGGAAACTATATGACACATGTTCTTTGTTAATTTGTTCCTATTGGACGTGAAACTACAAAACCAACCAACCAACNTATAGGTGATCAAGGAGCCAAGGCAAGTTGCTCTCCTGGACCTGATGCTTGCAAAAAAGAAAGGAAAAACTGATTTGAGGTTTGAAAGATCATAGAATCATAGAATATCCTNCCTGTTTCAGGATAATCTGCACTAGGAATGTATCTTTCTGTTTGTTTGTAGAGAGTTAAATTATGTGTTGCACAGTTGAAGAGTAAGATTCAATTAAACCTTCCCTCACAGAGAAAACAATACTGTAACCTTAACGAAATGGCTGAGATTTCAAACTTCATCAGTCTGGAATCTGAAGAGAGTATGGTTTAAGGTCTGTGAAATAATAGTTTTATCATTTAGAACAAATTATTTGTCCCCAGTTCCCTGTAATTATTCATCATTGGCATGGAGTCATGTCTCATTGAAAAAAAAAAAAAAATCATTGAAATACTTCAGAAACCTAAGAAATTTTATGCTATATTTGAGGTATATGCTGTCGTCGGATCAGACGGCCGAGTCATGACATACACCAATATGGTTAAATCATGCTCTTTTTATTACCCGAATAGCGGTGTTCTTATGCATTTGCCTAGCTTTGTGGTATGCAGCACGCGCTACGCAAAGCATTCTACAATTGGTACTTAGTTTCTACTTCGGTTTTCTTCCCATACAAGCATTCTACAATAGGTACTAAGTTTCTACTGCTGTTTTCTTCCCATACTAGAGGAGCTGATTTTGCAAATTGCAATCATGCCTTAGTCCCTGTTTTTACCTTAGTTCAGTAACATTCCCACAAGACCTCCCCGAATTCCTCTCTGCAGCTTGGGTTGCTCATTCTCAGCACATCGTGGCCTCCCTGCTGTTCCAGAAAATCTTCAACAATATGCTATATGTGCAGGTGTAAAAAATTGGTGAATTTATACCAACGTACATTCTAGATATGTGCATGTTATACCATGAATCACTTTAGACAGATACCAATGCCCCCCATGGGAAAAAGCAAAAGCATAACATGATGGTGAGATCTTAAAAAAGACCTCAAAGAGATGCAGAAGTGTAATGTATTGGTTTATAAGTGATTTAATATTTTTAGATGTGTTATAAATATATTTTAAGACCATTTTCCAACCATACCCATTTTGCTGTCTATAAATAGTTTCAAACTCCATACAGACCAACCTGCACTTGATTCTGGAAATTCTGAATGCATTGCAATATCTTGATGCTAATAATGGGGAAATGGAAATTTTCTCTTGGATTCTGAGATTTCAGTCTCACAAAGGATATTGTGTATTCTGAAAACTAAGAACATATGGCTTCCAGTAATGTTTTCTAGGAGTTACACACAGCAAGGAAGGCAGTGGTCTTTCTCTAGCTACAGCTGCAGTATGAGCGCACAACAAGGAGAGTTTTTAAGGGTGTAAGCTCAGCTTCTCAACCTTGTTTGGCAGGGACCAATACCTGATCCAAGTAGCTACATTACAATCACTGCAGGATTTCGACCATGTCCTGGTTGTGGCTGGGATAGAGTTAATTTTCTTTGTAGTGGCTGGTATGTGTCATGTTCTGGATTTAGGAGGAAAATGGTGCTGATAACACACTGTTTTAGTTGTTGCAGAGCAGTGCTTACACTAAGTTAAGGACTTTTCAGCTTCTTGTCCTGCCCTGCCAACGAGGAGGCTGGGGGTACACCAGAAGCTGGGAGGGGACACAGCCAGGACAGCTGACCCAGACTGACCAAAGAGATATTCCATACCATATGGCGTCATGCTCAGCAATAAAAGCTGGTGGGGGGGAAGTTGGCCAGGGGTCTGCCATTGCCCAGGGACTGGCTGGGAAAAGGTAGGCTGGTGGTGAGCAATTGCATTGTGCATCACTTTTTTTTTTTTTTTTAATATTATTCTTCTATTTTCCACCTCCAACCCCTCCCCCTTTCTTTATTAAACATCTCAACTGATCATTTCTCACACTTTTTTTTTCAATTCTCTACCTCATCCCACTGCGGGGTAGAGGAGCAGTGAGCGAACAAATGCATGGTGCTCAGCTGCCTGCCAGGTTAAACAATAACTACCATTTCTACCAATAACCCCCTCTGAACAAATGATCACGACATTATTACAGGCCCTGTTTTACACACCAGAATGAAGTCTTAAATCTCTATGGTACTGGACAGAATTAGTTAAAAATGATACATTCTTTGAATGAGAAATGGTTTTCACCGATAGCGCTATGGGAAGACTATTGCTTTTTAAGTGTCAGGTGACAGTCAGGTTCAGTGACTAAACACCAGAGCAACAGGGTAAGAATTCTGGACTTGAATCCACAGGTGGTGAATACTTGTCTTTTGACCTGCAGATATTTTGTCTAAAATAATGGATAACTATTATGATGTTTCGATTTTTCCTGCAAGTGTGTGTTTGTAGGAATTTGTAGAGATTTTTTTAAATGAGTGAGAAAAAAAATAGTGAAATTCTATTGGATGAGGAAAAATCTGAAGAGGATAATATTAAAGTGATAAAAATATATCTAGTTTAATCTTTAAAACATTTGTGTCATAGCAATATGGCTGCTATCATACTATCTCAAACAATTAGACAGCAAAATGCATTTATCTGTCATAAGAGATTGATCTTCTGTGTGAGATGCCAACCTAGAAAGCAAGGAAAAACAAAAATATTCATTTTCCCTTAATTTTTTTCTATAATATATATTTTGCTTTCAGTCTTCATTTTCTCAATAGCCTGGAAAGTTAAACTCCCATAAGAACCATATACTTTTTTAAAGGTTCTCTGCCTATGCGTGTATGTATGTCTTCCTTAGTCTTACATTTTTTAATGGACATGTAAAATCTAGGCAGCCATGAACCTGAATTGCAGTAATACAGGATCTCAAGAAGGGAACAGGCTGGGATCACTGCCAGCTGTCTAAAGTGCAACACGCAGTACACATTGTTAGCAAATTTTGTCGAGTGCACATCTGTGTACTTCAGAAGTGTTTTTCTTGCAGACAGAGCGGAAGAGCACTTTAGTCAAGCTCAGTAATGAACTGATTAGGCTGGTTGTGAAACCTGTCCATGAACAGTCAAGCCACATGACAATGTAAACCCATCTGGTCACAACCAGGATAACTTCTTCAGTGTTTAAGAAGTGATTTCAAGTGAAGAGTAGTATTGTTTCTTGAGGGCCTCTGAACTACTGTAACAAGCGCACAGAAAAATAAAATCACCAATGAAAAAATAAAATGAGATGAGAAGGAAAACATCTCCTCCCCTCCACTAAATAATAAAACAAATCCTCTACTGCTGTTCTGAGGGAAGGCTGGCAGAGATCATCAATAGAAGGTCACCATAACTTCCAATGAAATAAAAAATTGGTGCTGAAGATTTGTCACCTCATGATTTAAAATAGCAAAAATAGGAAGGGAAAAAAAAAACAAACCAGCTCTCACACTTTCCTCCCAAAGCCAGAAAAGACAGTTGGGGTGACTACAATGAAGAACACTGCTCTGAACAAGAGATGGAGGCAGAACTGGGTCCATGAAATATAAAGGGTTTCTATCACTTCATCTTTAATTAGGAGCCAAAACCTAAAAAGACCGACCAGCTCAAAATTAGATATTTTGGTTCCACCCAAGTCGTCTAGCATATGCATGCCTGAATGAGCCAGCACTTAATGCTCCAATAGAGGGTGGCCATATTTCTCATTTTAAAGACTTCAATCAGTTGTGCTCAGTTTTCTGCCTGCGCTTCTGTTACTACTACCCCTTGATGACACTGTGCTGGATGCTTAAATTGCTAAAAATTATGTAAGTCACATTTCATTACATTATACACTGAAATATCTGATACACTTTGATCTGTGTTAACACAGACTCTTACATAGATCGGAAAAAAAGCAGTTTGCTGAAATATATTGAAAAAAAAGCATAAAAATGCAAACCTTTTTAAAGGTTGGTGAGTTAAAAAGAATATCAGTAATGACAGCTTCCTATTAAACACACAATGCCGAATATATCAGTGTTCTGGTGTTTTTTTTGTTTGTTTGTTTGTTTTGTTTTTTACTATTTTCCACCAACTGGTCAGAGATTCTAATGCCTCTTCCTCTCTTTCTCTCTCTCTCCTTGTCACCCACCCTACCCCCAAAATAAGAATAAGAATTCGAACTGAGTGGAGACTTGCCTGCTGTAGGAAAACCCGGAGCAACTTCCTTCTGAATTACTAGATTGACCCCCATTCAACCAGCACTTTTCAGCCCGTTTTCAGCAAAGTTAACAATGGGTTTCTTTATTCTCTCAAATAAACAGAACTGTCAATTTAGAAAATTAAAAATAAATCACTTATACAGACTCCTTAAACTGCTTATAGCTGCCTTGCTGGTAGAAAATGCTTTAGCAATTGGTATTTATTTTTTCTTTTCCCTTTTTTTTCTTTCTTTCTCNACACGAAGGAAAACACAAGAAATAGAAAAACAATAGAAGACAGGGAGGGATATGTGGCTGACTTATTTTTATGATTTTCCTCTAAAAAGAGAGAGGGGACACTTCAATCATTAAAGGTGAACCTCCACCCCAAATTTTCCTTCTCCCTGCACAGTTTATGGATCTGAAAGGATTGAAGCAGAACTGAGTTAGTTGTACACTGCAAACAGAATTGCTCTCGGTCTGATTAGTTCTAATTAGGGATTGCACTACTCACTGAACAACAACAACAAAAAAAAAAACAGAGCAACCTCCACAAATTTTTGAAAGCTAAAAACACGGCTTTCAAGAGAACCTAAATAGATACGTATTAGCAAGACGGAATCTCAGGCTGGGGATTTCAAGGGAATGTCTTTGAAGCTCTGAAATCTGGGTTTCAAAACAGTTCCTAACCTCAGTACTTTCTTATCACCTAATCTGCATCTAACTGGACCTCCAGCAAACATTGGCTTCAGGCAACTCCCAGCTGCCTGATGTGGACCCTATCTGAAATCCTCATGCACTGCCTATAAAGCCTAAAATGGCTACTTTTTTATGGACTTACAATTTTGTAGGGACTTATCTTGCCTTCCCTGAAAATGTTTCTTTGCTATTCATACACAGATGTGATGCCAAAGGGTAATGAACTGTTGATATTTTGTCTGTCTTCAGTTTCTCACTCTGACACAAGCCTTCTGCAGACCTTGGGAAACTACAACATCCCTTAATCCTATCATCCGTACTTTTAAACATTTTAAGTAGGACGAGAGATCCTCTGTTTCTTTGTTCTAAAATGCTTGTGCAAAACCCTGAATAGCTTCACCTTGAATAGGGATGGGGTCTTTTTGACAAGAAAATGAATAATTTTCTGCCATTTCTGATATACACGCAGGTCTTCCCAGCACTAATATAAAACTAGGTGTGCACAAGTGAATGGCACATCCTGTGCACCCCTCCAAACTAAATTTTTTTTTTTTCCTCAACAAATGGAAGCTTAAAAACACTTTAAAATGGGGCTTCTGTCCTGCACATGGCATATGCACACACTGCACATGGAAATATGCATGCAGATATTAGAGTATAAAATGTTTAATCAGATGAAATGAGCCCAAAACAGGATGAATTTAATTCCTATGGATGGTGAGTTGGCTGGGAATTTTTAACAAAATTTAAGATTTTATTGAAGCCTTTATTAATAAAGGCTATGCAGCACATTACATCCCTGTGTACAATATTGTTAACTGCTGCCAGCCATCATAGGCTCTCTTATACTCAAATAAACAGCTGCATAACAAACTGAAAAATGAACAAGAGTACACTAGCCAGCTCTGACCACCAGAGATTATGATATAGAATTTTTCAAGCATTATCACAGTGTGGATCTGCAGAGGTACTTTAAGGTATTTCTTTTATGAACCCATTCTCATCTCACTTCTACGTACCTTTTTTTCTCGCTTTGACAGCGGGTGTAATATATCTAATATAACATCATCAATTACTCTGAAGCTTACAGTATCCAATTAATACTTCTTCATATCCATATCATATTATTACCTATCATTATCTATACATCATTAAACTAGCAATGTGAGTGATCTTGGATTCATGAACTGCTCTGTATTTAATTATTACTTTAAGCAATGAGGAAAATAGAATCTAAGCAAAACGGAAATAGAACCCAAATAACGCACATTTTTTACAAAAAACATTTTAGCCAGCATTTGATATTAGGAAAATGGGATACTATCACCTCATTTATTACTTAGTTCCTATGTAGCTGATCATTCAGAAACAGATATTCTGATATATTATGATGATTTTTACAAGCTCAGATTTTCATATTTCCCTACTAAGCTTTTGCATTAATTTCCTATTTCAACATTTTATTTCTGTCTTGGGCCATAAAAAATGTAATTGTTACCACTGAAGTTGCAGCTCTTCTACTCCCAAAAGGCCAATTCATTTTACAAAGCACACAGACTGTACAGCTTATTGGCCTTCAATTTCTATCACCAAATGTTAACACTACTTGGAGGAAACTCTAAGTTAGGAAAACGCCAATGAGTAATGAAGATGGCTCCTATAATAAGGATTTGTCACCCAGCATTACAAAGTGGAGCTTTTATTGGAAGCCATTTCCCTGAGTTGAGCTATTCGATCTACAAGCTATTCAAAAAGTAGTTTATGTTTTCAACCACACCATGTGTATTGGGGAGCTAATTTCCATATCAAACAATAAGATGAGATGAAGTAGACAGTAACTAATGTGAATTGTTCCAAGCCAGCCAGTACTACAAGTTCATATATATCCGCAATAGTTCTGCAACCATTACAAAAAGCAGCAAGACAAGAAAAGACTTTGTGAATAACCATTTTTTGAAAGTGTACATACATTCAAATAAGTTGCAGTTAACCGATAATGTAATATTTACTTAATTTTATTCTGAGGAAAAAAAAACAAAAAGATTCATTATTTGTATCTTTTTATCAATTAATTCAAAATCATATTTTACCCTTACAACTGGTATAAATCTGTGTTGGCTCCAAAGGTTCACAAGGCTCTGGGATTCTGAGGAGATATATGTATTTGTGGAGGTGATAGATGAGATTTACTGGTACAGAGTACCAAAGAATAGGGTAGGATAGCACTTTCATGCAACGTTTCATGCTCTCATATTCACAAAACATAGGTAAAGGATCTCATCTTTATGATGCACAATGATCAACGTATGTTTTAAAAATAGTCCTTTTCATGAATCATGTCAAATAGAACAAGGGAGGATATATAACATTAGGACAGAATAACTGTAGAAGGAAAAAAGGCATAGGAAAAAAAATATCTGATATCTGAAATTCACCATGGTGTGCAAAGCTTTTTGAGTGACTTTAAAGTTTCTCACAAACAGCTCAAAAGAAAACCTGTAAAATGGATGATCTGACTATTAAGGTGAACTTGATTGGTAAATGCAAGGTGTAAAAATTACTTTCACCTCAGGGGAAATTTGGATAAACTAAAACTTAATGATCTGGAAAGTCAGTGATAGATTATTTCTTTTTTTTTTTTTAAAGGTAATAATCAATACCTTGCCAAATTTAACTTACGGGGCTTATGCTTCAGTTAGGTACAAATTATTCCATGCAACAACACTGAGTTCAGGCATAAGAATACATAAGTGTAATATTTCCTTTGTCAGAATGACTTTTTATCATATGGTTATTAAAAATGAAGAAAAATAAATAAAATAGTTAACTTACAAATAGATTTTGAAACTTTTAAAGCTTTTAATTCCAGCGCTCACTAAAAACTACAATGCAGTTCTTGTCATTTCGCACCATACTTGCGTAATGAATTTTAATAACAAAAAATTTAAACTGTAGCAATAGATTGGCTTTTTTTTTTAACAACTGTCAAATTTAATTCATTATGTCCTTGATTACTTTGCACCACTATATTGTTAATACCTAGGTGGACAGAATAATTTATGGTAATCAGAGATTTCTTCATTGTGATGTGGTTCCAATGAATCCTGCAGTTAATTTGTCCCTAGAAACTTGCTGAGACGTATAGTTTCGCTTATCTATTTTACTAATGGAGTCACTCCAATTTCATTAAATTATTTTCATACAATGAAATTGAACTACTTTTGAAATACTTTGCATAAAGTAGAGATGACTTTCTCATAACTGTTTCTGAGAAAAGATGAGAAATTAAGGGGAAAAGTTGACTGAAACAAGTTGATGAATTTAATATGAATTTGTGAAATGTGGTCAATTCAAATTTGTATTTTGAATTTTTTTTTTAATAAAAAAGTAATCTGTCCAAATCTGGTTCCACTCCCTAGAAGCTATATTTATTTGTTACTTTCTAATTAATTAGAAGAACCTTTAACATTGTCTCATTATCCACATTTTGTGAAACCCAAAGATGATGTCAGTCTCAAACTTGATCTTTTTACCTTCTACATTCTACTCGAGTTTTCCTAGGTGAATCCTCTAAGCTCAAGGTAAAAATGTATCAAAGACATTCTTTCACTCCCTTCTGTGTCCAAGAAGAACAATAAAATATGCTTGAAGAAAATAGCTGGCCCAGGAGATTTTTTTTTCATTTCTTTTTTTAAATCTATAAATGCGGGAAATATCTAACACCGGAAAGAGAGGTACCAAATGTCTTTAAAAATATAAAACAAAGAAACACTGCAACAAACATTACTGAACCCATAACCTTTCTGCCCACCTACTGCGGCATCTGCAGCCAGTTACAGCCAATAACTATTTCAGCAGAAGGTACAGGATTATGTATTAGATATTTATAGAATATTTTTTTCCTCAAGTAACATTTCCTTCTATTTTCCTGAAGCTACAGATTAGTTTATGACCTGAAGGGATTTTCTTTTAACTCTGGACTTTCACTTTACTTTTCATACTGAATGTACGCATGTTTGTATAGACAGACAGGAAAGGAGATAGAGAGAGAGAGGTACAGCTAAACAATTTAAACGTTCATATTTCATTTGGTTCTACACACAGACACATTCCATACCCCTCAGCTGATGAATTCCCAGTATATTCCATAAAAGGATTCACTATGATATTCTTAATTTACCAATTTTTAATGCAATTATATTAAGCACCACTACTTATGTATAAGTCACTACCTATATTCATTGTAACATTTATTTTTATTTCTAAGTACAGGATCCACGTATCTGTCAAACGCATATTTATGACCCCAAATAGGAAGCCCACAAACCAAACTTGGCCTCTGTTGGAAGGTCAAAAGCCAAGTTAAATCATTTAGGTCCACTACACAGTGGCTTAAATTGAACTGTTCCCATTTTCCCTGTTGTACATTTTCTAATCTTGAAAGTTCTTTTCATGCTTTCTCTCTCTTTCAACTTTTTATTTTGATTTTTCTGTGTTTTTCACCTGGGGAATAAAAGCATCCAACAAACTTTTATACTAGTTCTTCTCTGTGTGCCATCTACTGTTTGACCATAGCAGTTACCCTTTGAGAGTATAAATACTCTTCTGACTTTGCTTGCCAACCTTGTTACTTTCAATTTACAAATCCTTAATGTAACAAATATCCTTTCCTTTTAACTGTTCATAGCCCTACCTGCTTGACTTATTTTAGGATCTTTATATTTTTTATGAAAATAATATGATGAGCAAATATAAAACATAAATGCTTCATAAAGCTTGAATAATGCACCCTGGAAAGGGCAGGAAGTCTAAACACTGCAGACACATTTCCTATTACAAAAGCAGTCAGGAATGAAAACTTGAACAATTATAATCCCAACTCAATTAAGCCAAGCAGATAAGTAAACACTTATTTTCCCCATTAAGAACATACACAAAAGCTTTCCTAGCAGTGTTTTTCACTTCCTATCCAAATCACCCTGATGTTGAATATAAAATCAGACAGATCTAAAGTAGCTGAACTCATGTTCCTAGGAAGGACAGTTCAAAATCTTTTAACATCAGTCTTATGGGACCAGTCAAGAACGCATGATCCTCCAACATTGGGAGTGAATGCTAGCCACACAAAAATATCAGAGGGTAATGACTATTCTGTCTCTTTCATGCTTGTAAATGGGAGAAGAGGTCCATTTAAATCAAAAAGCATTCCCAGTTGAGAAACAATGATTTAGTTATTCAGTTATTCAACTCAAACTAGCTTGATCATTTAGTTCAGAAATGTAATACAGCACCTAAATCATTTGTGTCATCCTTAAATACTTAGGACCATATTTTCCAGAAGGATTTTTAACTGCATATGGAAGAGACTATCTTTGCAATATTAGTAATTTTAAAGGAAGCTATCATGCATTTGCACATACAAGTATACTTGAGTACATTTTGCAAGAGCACTGTAGTATTTACAAAACAATTGACCCTGATTGAAAAAAAAAAAAAGAAAGAAAGAAAAAAAAAAAAGAAAATTTCTTATTTATTACTGTTTCATAAGCTTTCAGAAACTTCTCTCAGTTTGGATAACAAAGACAATTCTGCTGACAAGGTCCAAGAGCTGCAAAACATGTTCTAATACAAAAAGTTATTATTCACTTGTATTAATCAATGCAAAAACATCGCAAGCATTTCTGGTGTTAAATTTTATTAAAGCCTGTTCTCACCCATCAGGTAGTCAAGAAGGGCTGCATTCTTTAGTGTACTAAATACTCTGAAAAGTACTCTGAAATCACCTGAAAAGGAGGCATGCTTGAATACTACGCTAAAAATTAGTAGCTACTTTTCAGCAAGAAAGTGTTAACTTCTACCCTGCTTTGAATCTGCATAAGTTAAAAAAAATGAATGCAGAAAATTGGCTCAGAGCAAGATATTACATTTCATTTTTTTCTACCCAATTTAGGATGGCAACCATTTCAGACCTAAAAATAATGCACAGAACTCCTTAGGAATTTTAATTTTCTGAAATGAACAAAATAGGGACAGTTACACAATGAAAAACGAGCCAATGCAGAAGACTGAAGAAAGCAGCTCTTGACCGTAAGACTATCACTATTATTTCAGAAACATTAGAACAAAGTGAAATATACATATATTTCCTAATGTTGCATTTCAGCTCATTAAGCAGATTACTGTAATTGGAGGTTAGTAAATTATCTCAAATTTTTGTACTATCATCTAGAATTGCCAACGAAAATTTTCAAACAGCTTGAAAGTTTTAAGTATGACAGGCATAACCTGGGGGAAAATCAGCACCTTTATAAATAGGATGCTGGGAAGTACCTATATGATTGTGACCTATATGACACATCCAGAAGCACTCACCACACTCTCTACACTTACTTGAGTGTGGAGGGCATTGGATCCTACAATGCACCAAATGTTCTTTGATGTTTGCACAGATCTTGCTGGGACAACAAACTGCTACAGAGAGCAACTGGGAAGGCTGGAGCTCTATAAAACAGAGAGGACAATATATCACTCCAAAAAGATGTCACAGTGTGCATGAAGGAAAGGTCAGATGTGATGCTGCCTTTACCTTCATTGGCAATATCACATCTCAGCATCCCTCACTCCACCTAACCTTAAGACCTTCAACTATGCTTTCCAAGTTAATTTTCCCCAAATCAATTCCACTGTTTCCATCACCTCTGGAGACAGGATATTCCTTCAATATCCCTAGTAACTTACAAACCTGTGCTTTCTCACTCTCAGTACAACACAGGGAAACTCATTACTCTCTGGGAGATGGCTGTCTTATTGCTGTTTTTACTCTGAAAATACTTTCAAATGTACTGTGGAAGAGATACTTATGATAGTGAATCTTATCCTAGACATTTATTCTGGAGGGTCCATATTAAAATTGATATATTCCTTTCTGATATGGGCATGCATCCTCCATAGACTGCAACTTCACAGTACAAATCTGGCATCTGTAGCTCTCAACCTGAGTGGGGGGAAAAGCTGGTCAATGCCAAGCATAAAGCAAAGAAATACAGAGTTTGCCAAGAGAATGCTACCCACATAATACCCTTTCCTGCCTCCTCTATCTCAAATTTTCTTCTGGGTTTTCCAGTATTTCCCCTCTGCCCTCACTGACAACATCCCAAATCCTTTGATAACAGCAAACAACCTGTATCTTTTAGAAAAAGCAAGTTCTTTGCTGCTTTGCTCCTTACATTGCAGATGGTAGAGTCCGCTAAATCACTGCCTGCAGTTTGAAAAACACTGTATAGAGACTTGAGACAAAAGCTTTTGCTCCCTGTTGAGCAGGAGCTCAGCTATATTTTCACACATGCAGTTAAGCAGCAGAAGTGATTTGTCACTGTGGTCAAAACCGTAGGTGCAGCAACAGTAGATGTGATGTGAGAGCTTGCTACACTAACAACTCAGATGAGGTGAGATTGCTTATATGAATATCAAAGCATGACCCTTTACACTACACCACTTTGATAGCCATCTCACAGATAAATCAGATGTCGGCTCGGCTTTGAGTTCAGTACCTTCTATGAAGGCTGAAGGTTGCCAAATATACATAGGCTGCTGTAATGACCCAGATAATTTGTAAGTCAAGCAAGTGCATATCCTGGTTGTGTGGTAGAGTTTTTGGTTCGTTTGGAATACAGGAGTTTGATGTGAAAGAACAAGGGAGGGTCCATATCGTGCTGCCTCATCACCTGTGTATCAGAGGGGTCACACAGGAAACAGCACCGAAAGCTCAAACATAGCATCCTAAGCAGATAAATTGCTTTCACAAAAAGGGTGTTCAAAGAAAGACATGTTTGCACAGACGAGGTATCTTAATATTGGTGTATTTTGCCTATATACTTGTGAGAAACTTTTCCATAAGGAGAGAAAAACAGGGAGACAAGGAGTGCAAACCTCTGCAGTACACAGCACTTTATATATTCCTGAAGCAAGATAACAGTTCTCAAACATTTAAAGAGTTAATTAAATCTTCTGGTATCTTTTTTTTTTGTGTGTGTGTGTGTGTGTGTGTGTGTGTGTATGTAATTCCATGCAAAAGCCAGGGTCGATTCTACTTTCAAATATAACAAGCAACACCTTGTGCAGATTAACAAGCTGGGTAAAAACTTCAGAAGTACAAAACTGATTTTGAATCCTAAATTGCATTAACTTTCAAAACAAAGACAGACTGCACTGTTAGTATTTGTATCGGCTTATTAGGTATTCTGTGGCCATTTTGTCCTGAAGATTCATCCATTCTTCTCTGTGATTAAGCTGAAACCTAGTAGCAACTTTCTACTCTAAGAAAAAAATAAACTTAATATTTCTTAAATATCACTGGAATGTTTATCTGGCTACTCTTCTTTCTGAACTGAGGCCTTGCTTTGTTGAGCAGTGCCTGAAGCTATTTTCTATGACTTGTAAACACTCAGTTAATATGTTCACAATTTATTTATATCTGTTGTGGTTTAACCTGGCAGGTAGCTTAGCACCACACAGCTGCTCACTCACTCTCCCCAGGTGGAATGGGGAGAGAATCGGAAAGGTAAAAGTGGAAGAACTCATGGGTTGAGACAAAGACAGTTTACTAGGCGAAGCAAAAGCTGTGTGCGCAAGCAAAGCACAACAAGGAATTCATTCACTACTTCCCATGGGCAGGCAGGTGTTCAGTCACTTCCAGGAAAGCAGGGCTCATCACGCGTAACGGTTTATTGGGAAGACAAACGCCATCACTCTGAACGTCCCCCCCTTCCTCCTTCTTTACCCCAGCTTTTATTGCTGAGCATGACGCCATATGGTATGGGACATCCCTTTGGTCAGTCTGGGTCACCTGTCCTGGCTGTGTCCCCTCCCCCTTGTGCACCCCCAGCCTCCTCGCTGGCAGGGCAGTGTGAGAAGCAGGCAAGTCCTTGGCTCTATGAAAACACTGCTCTGCAACTACTAAAAACATCAGTGTGTTATCACCACTATTATCACCACTATTTTCATCAAAAATCCAAAACACAGCATCATATGAGAATCTACAAAGAAAAATAACTCTACCCCAGCCAGAACCATGACAATATCACTTCTATGCTTAACATGTAAACTTCAAAATCTCTCTGAGAATCAGAGGGAAAGTGCAAAATTTCAGTTGCAGACAAAGGCAAACATCTTTAAAATCTGATTAGGCAACTTCGGCTTCCAAAGGCACACTAACTCAGAGTACAAAATGGAGATCATAATATTACCATCTAAATGTGTGTTTGCCCACATATTCAATATGTGCAGCTCTCGTCTGCTTAGGAAAGAATAATAATAACAATAATGTCAGAAAAGGGGAGCAAAGATGATTGCAGGGATGCAATGCTTTCAAGCAAAGAATGACTAAGTAAACAAGGATTTTTCAGCTTGGAAAAGAGATGACAGGAGTCATGGTGAAAACAAACACTAATAGATGGCACTTGAAGTAAGGAATAACTGCCTTGTTGGACTCCTTGCCAGAGGACATAATAGATTCTAAATTTTACATGGGCTCAAGGGAAGAGTGAAAAAACTAATGGAAAAGAAATCCATTTAGATTTGCTAAATACATAAAATTCACATCCAGCTCAGTCCTGAGGCTGGGAAAGTGATCAGAAAAAGAATGCTATTTTATTCTATTCTTACTGTTCCCTAACTGTTCACATATGGTAACTACTGGAAGCAGCACACTGACCTGAACTGTCCCTTGCTCTGACAAAATACAGCCCTTTTTATTTTCTTATAACCTTAAATTGACTCTTCCTTTCCTTTATATTCAGTGGAAAAACTTCATTTGCCTTCAGTAAGAGTTACATTACATACATGCTTAAGCAACCTTCTGTCTATATACTACCTGAAATCTTATTTCTTTCTAACTGATGACCTGACATGGTAATTTCTTTCTGAAGGAGAAATCACAGGTAGAAAATCAGACATTTCTCCTTAGGTCCTATTTTTCTTCTTCTTTTCCCCATCTCCAAGCTATTAATTTGGACACAAGAGTCACAGAGCAACTTTTAGGGAGCATATCCTCTCTATTATATAATCTTCTATTTCCTATGGACAGACATACAGCCAAAACAGCTATATCTTCAGAAACTAGATTGATTTCTTTACTTCTTCTTACAGGAAGCTTACTAAAGATGGTCACACAGAGAACAGCACTGAAATCTCCAGCACTGCATCCTAAGCAGATAATTTAATGGGCTAAGGTCCATGTCTCTCAGTCCTGTAATCTCTGCTCTGTTTATCAAACGAGAACTGCAGGGATCTCAAGAGTGCTTTTCTCATAACCATTCCTTTTGCTTCTGGTCCAGCTTCAGCTTCCAAAAGATGGAGACAAGAGAGCTATAAACTGGCTTGAACACATTAAAACGTAGGTAGACGTCAGCTTTAAGAGCCAGAGTGAAACTCTACTGACTACTTAAAAAATCACTTATTCATTTACTCTCTGTCGACTGAGTTCCAATAAGCCAGCATCAAATTTGGGCAGAACAGCAGAACACCTGTAATTCTGCTACATTGTACTTTCTGTAACACCTGCTACAGAAAACTTGTGAAAAACAAGGAAATTTCACTTAGGACCTGCACCTTGGATGGTGCAACTCAGAATTATCTTTATCCGGTGACACTATCATAAAGCCTGTGACTGGAAACCAACAAAACATTACAGCTGAGAGGGCTCAAGAGAATATAAAAAGGGTGCCTCTTCAATAACACCATGGCCCTCACTAAGGAGTAAATCTTTTCCACATAGTCAAGAGGCATGCTGTTTTATGCAAATATATGCTTTTCAGTTTCCCTTGAAGGTTTGGCTAATTACTCTCTTCTTTTATCTGGCTTGAAAGATTATTGCAATTTCAATTCAGGATTTTTTTTTGTGTTATTTTTTGTCTCTTTGATTTACTTTGCTGTTCTTTATATGACTTTTTTTTTTTTAATACTAATCTCCTTGCTGATCTTATATAACTAGATCTTCCATTCTATTCAGCTTGCCTATACAAGCAGCATTGTGCATTCATGCAGCAGAAAAGAGAGCCAGCACATGAACTGCTGTGCACTTTAAAAGAAACAAGTAAATAAACCAATTAGAAAAAAAAAAAAAAACCAACAAACTACTACTACTTTTCAAACTACTTTGCCTTTAGTTTTTAACATATGGACAATCAACTTCAATGATGACAGTTTTAAACCTTTACTCTGATTTCACTTGCGTGGGTTTGAAATCCAAGGATATTGTTTTGAATTCTGAGCTTAAATTCAGAATCATTAAATGAAACAGCTGAAACTGCTGGGATTTTACGGTTTCACCATTTGAAAGCAGAGTAGGTATCATCCTTTGCTATTGTGCTCTGTAGAACAAAATCCTGTTGGCAAGGCTTCTCATGAATGACATTATCAGATCTGGGACATGTAACAAGTTTCAGGATTTGGATGCATGATGTAGCCATAAGATAAATGTGGACCTGTAGATTCAGAGCACGTGCAAATGCACCATGTATAGAAACCAGCTGCAGGAGTATGCTACCAGGCGGTTAATCACATAGGTATAGACATGGTCTAAAGTACCTGATTCCTCACAAAACCACAGCAGGCATGCTACACAAAAATCCTTTATCATTATGACTTGAATCAGATCTTCAAAGAGAGCTACAAATCTAAAGCTTACCAATAACTTGGTCTGTCTTTCAGTGTATTAAACCTATGTGATCTATTTTGCTCTCAATAGGTTTTTCACTATTCGGGTACCCACAGCATATGAATAGGTACCCAGCTAGTTTTTGCACAGCTTTTAAATAAAGATCCAAATCCTTCTTTATTTATTATCAGAAGAGGGACTGCCACACTGCCTTGTAAGAGAACAAAGTATTATGTAGTTTAAGTGCCAGCCAGTACTTTCCTTTTGTGTTTCTGATTGCAGGCTGATTACACAACACTAATGAGAACTTTTATTTATTTATCTAAATGAACACAAGCCAAAACGGAAAAAATGAAAGAGGTTAAATCTTTAAAGAGATCACTTTTCCCTGTCATAATGGGGCTGTGGGCAGTGTTCCTTTTACAGCTAAATGTGTTTCATGAGAACGGAACAACCCTGAGATGTGATAATGGCACAAAGTTTGACTCAGGGACTGAATAAACAGGCTAAGTTGACAGGCCAGGCTCTATAACTGTTACCTATACTGTGGGCCGAGTTTCTTGATTCAGTTTTATTTACATTTAATCTAAAAGCAAAATGAAGTTAGAATTGTAGTTTGCACTAACAATGACAAATAGATGTGCAATAGCATCTTGTACTGAGTAGCTATTTTATTTTGTGGTTGAAATTTCAGTGCTGTTAGTGGGTTTCTAGCAGAGAAAAATATAAATGAATATATAGCTTCTCATTGAAAATAATAATAATAATAATAAAATCAAAACAGAAATTAAATGACAAAATTTAAAACAAAGAATACAAGTGATGATGCATGGTAGGAGTTTGCTACATAAATTTATTTTGTTGTAATCTGATTTTGTAATACTGAGGCAGGAGATCTAGAGATTTTGCAAATGACATCCCAGTTTTAAAGTATTTCATTTGAATTTCTTGGAATTAGCAAAGCTCTCTTCTCCCCCACTCTTCCCTATTATTTTCAGTAGCTCATGGAGGTGCTTATTTTATTCACCTATTCCTAATGGAAATATGTAATTAAACAAAAAAAATTAAAACCAAAAGTAACTTTCAAGATATTCCAAGATTTAATTTGTCATTAAATAAACAACCTACGATGCTAGTCATTTTCATTTTGCAAAAAGTGCTTAAATATCATCACAAAATTAAACGAGACTTCTTTACAGAACCAATTTTGCTGTTCTCCTTCTTAGAAACCTGAAAGGATA
Source organism: Chauna torquata (assembly GCA_013399475.1). NCBI lineage: Eukaryota > Metazoa > Chordata > Aves > Anseriformes > Anhimidae > Chauna > Chauna torquata. The sequence goes on from VXAL01018924.1 coordinate 18,538, forward strand.
GCCACATTGCACAGTAACTGATTTAGAGAAATGGTATCATTATAAGCATTACAGTAGACGTAACATGCTTCACTTTTGCCTCCTTGCAGAAGTCTGGAATCCTCAGTCCTGTACAAGTTATTCATATCTCATCCCTTTTCCTTTTGGTTCATCCCAAGCTGCAACTGCCTCCTCATTCACATTATGCACTTCCCTCTCATCCCCACTTCAGCGTAAGTCCTGAACTTGGCCTTGTACATGCCATATTTTGTACGTACATTGGCATACTTCACTAGTTCAGAACCAACACATTCAAGACCTACAATGACAGCTTTCACCAGCATGGGAAATTTAGGAAGTGGAGCCTACAGCCTCCTTAAGAGACCACACAACATCATTTCTCTCACTCAGTATCTTATCAGCACCTAGCCCTGGGGCTGACCCTAGCCTAGCTATTGCTCTGAACCAGCATTGAAAGCTGTGCAGAAATCCACTATATTAATTATCTGCTTTTGAGTTGTGCTGTGTCATGTACTCATGACCTGAAGAGTTCAAACACTATTTCTTCTATTCCAGAAAATGACCTTTTCTGTTACATGACTTTTTCCCACACCAGGACAATTTCAGTCAGTCAAGTTCATGGAAGTCATGTGACTACCTCATATATCATGAGATTAAAAGTAATTTTAAGTGTTTTTGTTTGTTTGTTTTGTTTTGTTTCTTGTTTTTAAAAACATCTCATTTCTGAGTCTGCAGGTGAGAGAGTAAGAGACTTCCAAGATTTTCTCCACATCCTAGGAAGAAGAAGTAGGTTTGCTCTAATTTATATTTGTGGCTGCACAGCAAAGGTGACATTCCTGAGGGTCATTGCATTGCATGGACATTGTCATATATCTTCTCTTCCAGCTATGTCCTTTTTGCTCTGCTGTGCTGGCAGCAGGGAAAGACATAGCATAAAAATGTCTGTGAAGTCTTCCAATGAAGAAAGAGATGACTCTCCACAGCTTGAAGTATGCCCTGTGAGCACAATAAAAATAATCTATTTACAGTGTACTCTTTGGCAATACTAAAATGCAACCAATGAAAAGCTCTAGGCTAGTCTACTCTTTGTTGACTACCTCTTCTCTAGATGCATAATACAAACCACCATATATCATCATGTTTTCCTACCGCCAGCAGACACTGAGCTCAGTTAGAAATATGTACCCCACCTAACAAGATGACCACATAACACCAGGATGAGATGTTACATTGTGCCATGATATCCATGGTCTGAGAGTCAGAGTTCTCATTTTGATATGAAAAGAATCCATTTTTGATATACTAATCTGCTGTGCAAACATTTTAGGCCACTTTCACAGTCATTCGGTGGTATGAATTGAATGGTACATTGTTGTTAAACTAATATATATATATTCTCAATTGGTGCTGAATGCACAATGTAAGAACTCTTCAGTCCAGAAATGATGTTTAATATGATACACTGATGTAAAATCCATTAGCACTTTCAGCGGGATCTCTATAATGTCTACAACCCAGGAAATGTTTCTATTTACTAGGATTACAAGGACCTAGATTTGAGGTATCACAGAGGATTTCTTTTCGAAGATATGTACCTGTAACTCAAGTAAAAACACATGTAACCAGTACAGGCCATATTCTAAAGACATTTAGACTAGCTTAACTCCTGGTTATTTAAATTCAATTCTGTCTGGTCAATTAACTGAATTTAAACTTTACTGAAATAAGAAAGGAGTAGCTGTATTAGAAATATGTCTGTCGGCAAATTTTGCAGGGGCACAACTAAACTAATTTACAGGTGAGGTTATTTAATTGAGTGTATTTTTCTATCAAGATAAAATCAGAATATTCCACCTTCAATGACAAAGATCTGTAAGAGTAAAATATGACAAAACATTATTAAATTAAGTTTGTTTCCTGTGTTTGGCAGTTTTTTTTAAGTGCTATGAACAGACTTTGCCTTGGAGAAAAAAAACTGTTAAGGTTTTTGCCTCTCTTGCCACAGTTGCAATCACAAAGGTTGCATGAGGTATTGCAGAAGATATGGTCTACCACAGGAAATCAGTTAGGACCTATACATCAAAATAATAATAATTACTAATAATAATTATATTGGTATNAAATAAAAATGGGTTTAATTTCAACATATATTATATAATTATATCAATAAAGTTGCTGTTAAGAAAATAAGGTTAAATTCTTATGCTTCTTTTCTCTGGTGTAAGAACAAATGTTGAGGTAATTGCTGTAGTTTGCAACCACAGCTATATTTTAACTAATTTGTGACTTGAAGAAATTTTGATAAATTCCTTCACAAAATGCCTGAAATTATTATTTCTCTTTACAAAGCAACAGAAAGAAAAAGTAATGAAGCAGTTTGTCTAATTCACTCTCAATAAATAAATGCATCTTTCTAAAGCAGATAAATAAAAGTCATATAGGGAAACTACACAGCCTGAAAAAGAAGAGGAACAAAAAATCATCAGCCTCAGAATACTTTCAGCTAAAAAAAGTGTTCCTTTTGCAAGGAAAACATAAGCAACAACCTGAGCATTTACCACTAAGTTTCACATACCACAGTCCATTTTAAGTTCTAAATTCGGAACAATTTCACTGTATTTACCAAGTGCCTTCATCACCTTAAAATCTCTCTGCACTTCACTGTACACTTTTCCTGTGTAAGACAGCTCCACACCGCAGCCATTGCTTGCTTTCCAGCATTCTGACTTTCTCCCAACCTTAGCAGGACATTATGAATTTGATGATATACATACACAACATATATACTGCAAATGACTCTGTTTAAGGGTAAATTGTACATGATTCAATTGAAACAGACTAAGATTTGAGCTACTTAATTTCAAATTCCATTCTCCCATAGAATTATCTACAAGCCCTATGCAAGTTTCTGAACTTTTAATCTCTAAAATGTAGATGTTAAGAGTTATTTTACCACGTAGACTATGGGATCTTTAGAGTTCTGGACCATTTCCTGTAGAACTTTCACACCTACTACTAATAATATATGTGTAATTGTAGCAAAAAATGGAAATAAAATTGAGTTACTAAAGCCAATAGGTACAAGAGTAACTGCAAAGTTCTAGATATGGGTAAGGCTACTTTTTCATGAGGTTATTACGTCTCCTTTCAGTTAAAAGTTGTTCGTATATCTAGCTGATTCTGTTTCACAAATCCAACAAAAGTAGATTGGTCATACACTTGGTTTGCAGGATACATTATATAGCAAGGATAGTAATAATTGAATAACACACCTAACAGCAGCTCTACTAAACTGACCCTACAGATAGTTTTTCTTTGAACTGTAATAGTGCCTGAATGTCAGTATGGTTTTGGTTGTTTATGCTTTAAAGGGAACTGATTAACTTTTTTTTTTTTTTCTCTCTCTCTTTTCATTTTCCTGGCACTTATAAATCAAAAACAAAAATCACACCCAGATTAACTTAAGAAGTACTAAAGCAGTGGTAGATATTATCTATTGAAAACTACTTTTAAGCTATAAACTTCTCAAAAGAGATTTTGAAAAGGATGCTGTGAGTCTGTTGCTATGTACAGCCAACCGAACTAAGTGCAGATGAAGCAAATTGCTGGCAAATACTTTCACCAATCTGTGAACACTGAACATCAGAGCTCACTCGTTATTACCTAAGATGGCTCTTCACTAATCAGTCGCTTAATGTGTTAACGATACTGATATGTGATTCTTATCAGAGCAACATGGAATACAAATAGGTAAATTCCTATACACTGAAGTCAACAGTATCATTCATAAATAAAATTTGCAAATGCACCCTGGTGCAATTTAGAGGCAATGACATACATTCAAGTGACAGCAACTTAAAAAAAAAAATCCTAGTACACCAACAAAGTCATGGTACCTTCATGTATACTTGCTCTTTCAGCAATGGAAGGAAATTCAGCTTAGACTAGTCTGAAATTAAAGAGGGTAGTAAGTAGGCTGAAGAATGGCAGATACACCCATACTTTTATAGATCTGATTATGAGACTGGATTAATCAATACTAATTAACGGTATTCTGATTGTCTGATATGCATGTTTTCACATCAGCCCTGTTATGGTTAGCAACAGTGCGGTCCATTCATTAACATGAAACAATTCTTTATTACAGAAGTCAATGCTTTCTTTCAAATGCTTCACCAAAGGATGCTAGCAGTTGAGAAACCATCAATATTTAATCCATACCCAGCAGGTAAAGCTGCGCTATCTCATTGAAAAGCATCCTTTCATGCCAACAACATTATTACAGAGATACAGTGGGTAATAACTCTCCAGTTACAAATTAACACAGGTAGGGAATACAAAGGAAAATCAGTGTTTTGGAGAAAAAAGTAAGAAAAATAAAAATACATCCAAACAAAAGTTCATTTTACCTTATTTTTCCTTCAGTACTGTTATGGTAATTTGAAACAATGTTCAGCCGATCAGTTAAAGTGAAAAACAAAACCTATTATTCAGGCATTCATAGTGCACAATATGGCAGCTCATTAAGACCTAAATATTCATGTACACACTTTCAAGTCTATTCTTTTCAGCAGCATAATATTTTGTTTCTCCTGTTCCTCAGTTCATTTTTGTTTACCTATCACAGTCCTCCCCAGTCTGATTTCTTGAAATCAAGTGGCATCTGTGAGATGTAAGTTATGAAAAGAATAGACTGGAACATCCTGAAACACAACAGAACCTTCAAGAAAATGTAAAAACAAATGAACATTTCAAACTAAAATTCAGAAAAAAACATACAATAAAACCTATTTTCAGGCAATCTATAGGACAGAAATACAAAAAGATCAAAAAACAAACAAACAAACAAACAAACAAAAAAAACCACCTACTTCTCTCTTAGAAAAGCAATTAAGAGTGAAAACATTAATGGCTTTCATGAAAACAAGTGAAACAAGTGGACATCTATTATCTTTGGCAGCCTGCCTTTTATCATATTCTTGGTGTTATTTTCTTATTTTCCTCAGAGCTCTGTATGTTGGATTTACTCACTTTGAATGACCTTTCAGAAAATAGCTGGAGACATTGTCAAAGAATTTGCAACAGACAGAAACATTTGTTTATCATACACCCCAACACTCCTAACATAATAGGCACTTTTCATACAGCTCCCCAAAAAGCCAAAACAGGGTTCAAGATTCAGAAGGTCAAAAAAAAAAAAAAAA
>VXAL01018924.1:30530-41590 GCA_013399475.1 Chauna torquata
AAAAAAAAAAAAAAAAGGATAAGACAAAAGTGTTAGTTTTCTAACAAGAGTTTTATTTTATGTGGGATGTTTCATAACATTTTCTATGGACAGTGTATGCACTAGAAGTGCTCTGACACAGAAATCTACTTAGAAGTAAGACCACACACATTTAAAGTGAAATTAACCCCATTTCATTTGAGGCCTTTCAGCAGGCATCTAAAATAAAGTGTTTAATCACCCTCAGCTTTTGAAGATTTACAAAGAGTTTAGTAATATCTGATTTCCTTCTGAAGGTGACACTCGCTTCCCATTGATTCTAGAGTGACAAGGCTCCTCATTTAATTGCAACAGTCAAATCACCTAATGTGAGATTAGATTAATTTAGGTCATGTTCTTAAACACAGTATCTTCCTCAGTAAAAAGAATAAACTAAACGTTGAGGTTTTCAGCAGAAATGAAGAATCTTTCAGAAATTACCCTGTGTTTAGACAAGTGTAAATGAAATCAGACTTTGTTTTCTTACATCACATATAAATCCCAGCATATTGTCAGTTCTAAGAGACATAGATCTTAATTTAAAACAGTATCACTTCAGTAACGTGAAACAGCACTTTCCAAATATTAAATATTTTCTGAGACAGCACAAGATTACCCATTCATATACTTTATGAAAATGGTGCAGATTATGTATCAGCAAATTTCTCCTCACTAAAGAAAATTGAAGTCCTGACATTTGAAACTGTACTTCATACATTATTTTGAATATGTTTGTTTCTATACCTACATTTATGAGTTTATAAATTTACCAGTCTATAGGTAGCTTTTATTATGGTTACAGTGCAATTTATATTTTTCACACTATTAAAATGCATTTAATTATCTCTTCTAATATTAAGAACAGTAATCTTGCTTGATCATTTGAGGAATTTACTTCCTGTAATTTCTGCTGTTTTGAAATATTCAGGCTAGGCAGATGACAATTCTCTAGAAGGTAACATTTATTTACAGACGAGAGAAAAATCCAAAGATAAACGACTTTTTGCATTTTTTGAAGCCAGCTGATTTTGTCTCTGATTAATAAAGAATGATCTAGAGACATCTATTTGGTCCACAAATTTTGCATAGCTCCTTCCAGAAAGAAATATTTGGGATAGTATTTTGGCCCTGTTGAAGTCAATGGCAAAACATTCATTGAGGTCAGCAAGGCATCATTCTGCTTATGGCCCAAATCTGAACAGCTCAAAACTTAGGGATTTAATCTTGTAGTATGTAATATTCCACACAGAAATTCAATGAAATAGATTTTGAGACTGTAAGAGTGTCCAGACAGAATCTTACCTCAGAAAACAGCCCATTCACAATAAGACTTAAACAAAGGTTTTGGTGGGAACCAAAACTAAAATGGAGTCCAGAGAAAGAAAGGAATGCTTATGATATCCTGCTTGTAGAAGTGTTAAGATTCAGTACTTATCCTCTTAAAGAAAAGTTTTTATGTGTAATTTAAAAAAAAAAAAAAAGATAAATTACTTCTAACTCTCCTAAAATAAATACTGTAGATTCTAACTACAAAATATACCAACATATGGACCCCAACATATAGGCCACATTTTTATCTCCATTCATGAAGTGTGCACTACATTTTTTTGAGCAAGTGCACTATTATATTCCAGATCACATATGATCATGTTCCTCGAAGAAATAGTGTCGCCAAGACTAATAATGGAAATAACTGATTGTCAGACAGAACCATGACTTCCGTAGCAGTCACATCATGAAGTCTGAACAGCAAGTGAAACCATTTTTATGGTTAAAAAAAAAATAAAATCTGATCCATGACTGGAGCTTTACAAACTAGTTATTGATAGCTTTATAAAACCTGAAGCGCATCTTTTGTTTGCTTTGCATTCTAACACTATCACAACAATATTTCAGTGTCAAACGAGTTGTGCTGTATATTTTACATATAACCGAGGATCTTGTCCAGAAATTCAACTCTGGATCCTGCAAATTAACTGTTCAAACATAAATTCAGCTGAAGAGTTGCATGTCAATTGCATGCTAAGAGGAAGAAGGGAACCAATCTGACCATGATACTGAGGCTTATCTCCACAGATGTTGCTCTTGGAAAATGCCTTATTGAGACAATAAAAGCATGTAAGTGTGCTCAGAGATTATAGATTCATGCCTTTTGATAGAACTCCGAATGCCAAGACTCATATGCATAGGTCCCAGGGCCAGTACCACTTAGTTACAAAGTAAGTAAATAACTGAAATGTATTCCTTGGTGTTCATTTTCTTTAGGTTTCCACATATCACTCTGAGATAAACATTTAAATAAAGACTCCCTTTTTAAAAGACGTCAAAATCTTAGCTCTCACATAATTGGAGAGTTCAAACTACAGTACAGTACAAACAATTATCAACATTTAACAAAGGGAGAAAGAGGAAGCAAAGTTAAGACAAAATATTAAGACTGGTTTTCATGAGCATCTTTCTCAAGTGTAACTGAAAGTGCTAGAACACTCTTCAATTCAGCATACCTAAATAGACATGCTTTTCAAAAAAATCTAACATTAATTCTCAAATGTTACTGAAATTCTGAAACATTACTATATGGAGAAAGATGAAGTTAAAATCTGTGTCCATTCCTCCTCTGGATGCAAGTGATTGAAGAGAATTTTGAAGATAACTCTGCATATCCACAAAACAATTTCATATTACAAAATTACACTCATGTTCTTCATACACAGGGCCACACTAGGCTCTATGGCAATGCTTGTGTGTGTATATATAAGTTTAATGACAAATCTGACAAGATCAGCACAGGTATAAAATTACAATTTATCCTTTAATAGAGAAAAGCAATTTTATTTATTTATTTTTATCACCAGACCTCCACAGTGTTCCTGCTTTTCCATATCATAACTGTCAATTTTATTCATAAATAAAATAGATGGTGCCACTGAAAGTTATTCTAGAAAGTCTCAGATTTGGACGGGCATTCTCTTCAACCATACGCATGTCTCTGCTGTATCTTGGGTTGCTATTCACGCAGGTACAAGGCCACAATTTCAATACAAAGTTAATCAGTTCCACGGCTGAGATAACTCCTGTCTGGTACTAACTTCAGTCAAGTGGTCAAGTAATTTATCATCTAAAGCTGAACAAAGCAATTATTTGATTAAAAATTGGAGACTTGCCATACCTTAGGTATTCCTACCCTGCTGTTTTCAAAGACACTGCCTTTCCATCTACATATTTTACCATAATTATTTTAACACATTTGCCCTCACAACAAGATCCAAAAATAAAAAACAGAGTTTTCTTTTATCTTATTAAATTTGTACAAGGAACACACAATGCATCCAAATCTGAATAATAGATTATGCATTCTTTGACCCTGGAAAGTACAGTACAGAAAAGAAATAGCTCCTAAATCTCACATATAAGAAATGACAGCAGTGGCATGTATTATAAACATAAATGCATGAGATAACCTGTATTCCAAAAGAAGCATGGATGACCCTCCTGACAGATCATTCTGTGCACCCTAACTCCTCAAAAACAAATAAAAAGTTGGTTTATAGGCTATCATGGCATTCCATACATTACTTTCAGGAAGGGATTTAAAGATCACCTTCCACTTCCACAAATACACAATCAGTCTTAATTCTTACCTTCAGCTGCCCTAAAACATCTGACAGAGAAAAGCCTTTTTATTTGTTCTGATTCTAGAGTGTAAATCCTGGAAATAGAAGGCAACTGCTGAAACTTATTGTGCCAAGTACAGAAAATTGTACAACTATCAACTTTTTTTTTTTTTTTTAAATACGATCAAAAACTGGCTTCAGAGAGAAACCAATTTGAGATGATGATAGTTGGAAACTGAAGTTTCACTAACATGTCAGTGTATATTAACTTATTTAATATTTCCTTTAACATGACATTCCACCTAGCCAGGGGTGAGACCTAGGACTGAGGGAGGGAAAAATCAGCTGCTGCTAGTAAGTGACAGTTAAGTTACAGTTAGTGAGACTGTAAAATATCAATGGGTTTATCATCCTAGAGGCCCATTTTGACATACAAATGATTGGTAGAGAAAGAGCTACTTCTATCTAGGTCATGATGAGACATCACAACATGCTCCAAAGGATATGAAATGTACGTATGAGAAGGACAAGACAGTGGGGTAAGACAGGCACACAGTAGTAAGATTGGAAGGAAAGGCAAGAACTCCTTTATATTAGAAATCAGCAAGGGTACCTGTAATCTGTATGGAGAAACTCACTACACTTTTGATATTGTCTAATGCTTATCATTCAGATAGACAATAATTACACACATATTTCAGTATAATGACCCAAAACTCCAACCCCAGCTTCCACTAACCAGAGGAAGCATATTTCAAGACAATTCCATTTGTAATAAAAAACAGATGGTAAGGGAAACAGATGTCTCTTTGTGATCTGATTTACACATCTGCAGACATTTACAGTATGCATGTATTTCCAAAGACTGCTTGGCAAGTTAAATTGGGAAATCTTTTTCTTAATGGGCATGTGCAAAAACAAGACTGTGACTCAAGAAGAAAACAAGCAGGCACAAAGACTCACCTATCCTATCAAGTCTACCTGTTTCCTAATTGCTATCATATTACAGCATCACATTAAAGAAATACCAACCATGATAAAAACATGATTAACATAAATATAAGACTTGGAGATAGTTTATTGTGGGGAGTCACTCAAATGTGAGGTGGTTGAGAGTGGGGCAAGTTTCAGTTTCTCCACTCTCCGAGGGGAGACCTGAAGTTAGCAATGATTGTCCTTCAGAAATATACTATACAGAAAAGCAAAACCTCCCTCAGCTATACAGATCTAGAGATTTATTTAAGATCTTCTAAATCTTAGATTTCCATTTTATGCTGACATCAACAATAGACCACTGGCATTGACATCAAATATTTGCACAAGAATCAGCAGAGAAATGTTTTACAACAAAGAAGGATGGAAAACTCTCACTCAAAAAGAGAAGATCCTTACAGAACCTCTTAGACAACAGATGCAAGATGAAGCAGCACAAGGAGCCAAGATGTTAACATCATTCAAAATCAAGTCAGGTTGAGGCAGGTCAAAGCTACACAAAATCCTCTCCATATTTAACTGCTACTTTGGTATATCTTGTTGGTTTCTTAAATTTTGTCCCATTTCTTTGTCTCCAGATAGTTTATTTCAGGCTCACAAAAGGTACTACATTTTCAGGCATGCAGAACAAAGTCTTCTCTTTAGTCAAAGCACAAAACCCAATAGAAGCGCCACATCTCTGAGTTGAAGGAAACATATCATACAATGATACTCAATATCCATGTCCATTTCAGTCCTGGGCCTGTCTGCTGAGGCTGTAAACAAGGAACTAGATTCACTCAAATGTTCCGGGTGTTTTCACCCACTGAAGGGATGCTGAACAGACTTAAACCTCGGCTTATGCTGTTTATTTTGCACCACTATAGTGACCAGTGAGACAGAATGTCTCAGTAAACCTTTCCAGGGGGGTTAATTATCACCACTGGGAACTGGGCCAATACCACCAGTTTAATTTTGTATAAGCCACCACACAATCATCAGTTAGTAACTACTTTTGGGAACTAACCACCTGGGCTGTGGTCAAACTGGTGAGCAGGAGGTGAAAAGCTCCATATTCTATTACTAAACCCCTGAGCTAGAGAGCCCTCAGCTGGTAGTTCCATAAAGGTTCACATAGCTTTCACCCCCCCTTCCCTCCAAAGGCAGCAAAAGTAGTTACAACTTCTTTTTTTTTAATAAAAACAACAACAACAAAAAACACACCTGCAAGAACAACTATGTTTTTCTTAAAATAATCTCTCTGAAAGTAGCAGACTGTACATATTTTACAAGAATAAACAAACTTCTCTAATATTTATCCACAAACTGGGAATCAGAGATATTAGTGCAAATTTCTGCTGACCAGCAGCATTTACTCTACAAACTTTGGGTATCCTAAGTGGTCCATTAGAGAAAAACAAATATTTTCAATCAGTCTAATTTCTTCCTTGGGCATGTTTTGTTTCCAGGCATGAATGCTTCTTGGTGAAATTTCCCCCTCATAAGGAAGATAGAAAAGACTGGTGGAGGTGGCAAATAATATTTGGTTTAAGCTAGCAGGAGAAAGAGGAATACCAAGAAAGGCAAAAATTTTTTCAGCCATCTTCTGAGGAAGGTTCACAATATCTTCAAACTTGACCATCTGATAATTTGTTGGCAGCAAGTCTCCATTTATTCTCAGTGCTGCTGCTGTATTTGCTAGCCATAAATAGGACAACACAGAAACAGCATTTGAATTAGAATTTGAAAGTTCTTTTCTTAATGACTCATATTCAAAGGCATAGCCTTCATTTAAACTACATTTTCCTTTACGATTTTCCCATTTAAACATTGCAGCTAAGCGTTGTGGAACTTTTTTCAAGGAGTAAAGGCTTGGCTTATTTTTGTACAACATTGAATAGATCCATGCCCGTGGGTCTCTTACTACATATAATGCTCTCATTGACGGTCCTAGGATTTCCTGAAAGAAGGGAAGCTTTAATGTCCAGCTCCCACTACTTAAACTAAGCACAGGTCGTGCATTAGGATAACAGACAAGATGTCTTCTCAATTCCCTAATATATTCAGCATCTTTATCTTGACTTGCTCTTGCCCTGCTTCTTTGCTCTGACAGAGATTCTCTCTTTTTGGATCTTTTCTTTTTGTCCTTGCTTATGGCAGAATGCTGAGTAATTTTACTTCTGCTGGTTTCATATAAATGAATGTTTTGTAAATGTAATTTTGTGTCTTGAACTAGAGACTGGAGCCACCCTTTGAGAAGACGAAAATGACCATTCTGGACATCAGAAGCCTTCCATACACATGGATCTACAAAGGAATCAATTTCAAATTCATTCTCAGGAATTTCTAGATAGGTTGTAGGTATCCTCATGTATAAGAAGTCACTGCTATTGAAAAACACTTGTTTTAAAATTTCTGCACCAGAGGCAGGAAGTGCAGTAATTATAACATCTGGCAAAACAATGGGGTTCCCTTCTAATTGTTTGGCTTTATTGCCTTTATCATATTCTAGCCTTGTCAAATCACTGCTCCATTTTGCACAGATGGGCTGAGTACACATGCTCCACACATCCACCAATTCAATAAGCCACAGTGTGATAACGAGTATCAGGATCCAACGCAACATTTTACTGAAGGATATGTAAAACCTCCACTGAAAAGCCAGTATGACCAAACTAACACCCAAAATTAACCCTGCAATTATGTTCACTTTGAATCCAAATGGGAAAAGCACCCTATTACTTTTAATCCGTTTTTCCACAGATTCAGTACCTAGACCAAACTTGGTCACTTTGTTTTCATGAACTACTTTGGCAAAACCACCAAATCCCAAGTAATCGAACCTGGTCTTTAAATTCTGATGCTCCGTCACAACAGAGACAGTATTTTCAGTGTTGTTGACACTGAGTGAAATCTGAAATCCAGACTTTGCATTATCAATGAGTCTGCAGTTAGAAACATTGACATATGGGCCATAGAAAAGGTAAACAATCCTTGCAAGCATGCTTTTCATTGGAAAGGTAACATTTACAAACTGAGTCCATCGCTTTTTGAATTCAGCAGCTTGTTCTGCCTCTTGTATCCTAGCAACAGGACTACTCCCATGATGATCAAACCAAAACATCTTGTAGTGGGCATCCCACACATCCATCATAGCTCCATTGTATTTGTTCTTAAATTTATAGGGTATGTATTTAAAATCAATGTCAAGATTATGAAAAAAGGCACTGACAGAATTAACAGGAGAATCTTCCTCCTTCTCGATATGGTCTACTACTAACAACGTCTGAGAATTTAAGAGCAGCAAAATGCGGTACACACTTTTCAATTTCATTTCTGACGTGTATGCAGATACTGCTTCACCACTCACAAACATCATGTCCCCAGACTGGGAGGCTGTTATAACTTCTCCAGTTGAGTCTCCAACCTCATGACCAATCCACTTCAGCCACTGGGCACACTCACCAAGCTGTCCCTCCCAAGGCTGGTTGCACTGGCTTGTAGGAGATGGGGCAAACACCAAGACATTGTTCAGGTGGCTGAGTTTAGGTCCATAGAGAGCCTCAGACACAAACACCTGCCCATTGGGAGCAAAAGTGAAAGAGTTCTGATCAGGGTGTTCATGTCCTGGATTGAAACTTCTCCACCCATCAATCCAGGCATATGGTTGAAAGTGGACAATATCATAGACAGCACGTCCACCGAGTTTTCCAGACTTGAAGGACACAAAGGTGTTTGTCTGACTGCTTGGCAATCCAGCCCCATAAGTAACAACTCCCCAGTTAGGAAACACATGCATTTTAGCAGTGCCGTAGTCAGGAGGTGGTTGAGGAGTGATTTCAGCAGCATACCATATAAACTCAGTGTGCAGTGTGCTCCACCTCTGTGCCGTGGATGGCACCATTGGTCCATCTTTGGGTCTGTGTTTTCTAATTTGCTGTGCCAGCCAGTTGCCAGCTCCATTCTTCATGATAAACTTATCCAAGAAAACCAGTTGGCTTTCAGGACCATAAAACCAGTTGTAATTAGAATCTGCTACACCTACAGTCCTTTGAAAGCCTGGTAATAGGGTGGCATAGTAAAACCAAAAGTGCATTTTGAGCCAATTATTTTCCAAGTTGTTAATACCAAAATGGCGCTGGGCCAGGAAAACGTACTGGGTTATTGACTTAGCTGTGTAACTCCCATAAGCTACTCCCTCATCCAGAGACCCATCTACAATATGATTGAGCAGAAACATTGTTTTCTCCATCACATCAACAACAGTGTGTTTCCAAATATTTGCCTCAGATTCGTTGTCCACCCCCATAACTAAAGCTCCAGTGAGCAAAGCGAGCATATTGGTTGCTTGGTGATTATGAAGAAGCTGCTTTCCCCAGGAACGAACCTTTGAATACTCATACATTTCCTCACTTGCAGACCGTATCTTCTCCAGGTATTTTTGTCTTCTCACGTTTTCCAGTGAATCATACAAGAAGTCATAAGCAGTGGCAAATCCTGTTAGCGAGTGGCCGAGTGGCACTTCATCACCAGGTGCACTCTCAACCAACCAGTTTTTGTAACCAGACATCCTATCCATATATTCTAGGGCAAAATCAAATGCAGCTTTATCTTCGGGGCACAGCAAACAATAAAATGCTAGAGGTGGCAGATTGTTACCATAAACCTCATTCCACTTTGCAGCAAAATCAACATGCTTGGGTGGAGGTAGGTAGTATAATGGGTTGGATAGCATAACCATCACCGCACTTCTGATAGCTCTAAATAGATGTGAATGGCTTGTATGAGCCTTCTGCCTCAATGCATGGACATCTTCAGCATCGAAATACAAGCTTGGATGGAGAACTGTTTTTTTCAGCTTCTGTTCAGCAGCAAGACCTTCAAGTTTCTGTTTCTCATATTGATCTACATTTTCCATGAAAGTCACCCAATCAGAGTAATTGCTTACAGATTCTTCAAAAGTGAAGACAGCAAACATCATTAATGCTAGAAATAAGGTATGCCCTGTAAGCATCAGAGCCATGATCCATTAGGCAGCTCCTCTTCCCCAGGCATGTACTTCCTAAAAAAACACAATGTTCAGAAATCAAGCTTTGATCCAGTTAGCACAAACATGAACATCTTAAGGCATTTTTTTCTTAGGAGCAAAGACTTAGCACTTACTGCACATTCTAACAGATACTCAGATTACTTGTAATCTGAGCGACAACACTAAAATAACGAGGCTGTTGAGAAGTCAAATTTCAGGTGCCTTGTCTGTTCACACTTTTCTCAAATACAACACTACAGTATAAATACTAAAACTAGGGAGAAAGTAAAATCTCTGAGACAGGTATACAAAACACAGGTTGACAATACACAGTAAGAAACCAAAACACTATTTCTTGATAACTTGAAAACAGGAATCAGAGCAATACATTTTCTGTGTTAAAGCTTTCATTCTGGTCAAATTCCACTTCTAGAGCTGACCGGAAAAAAAAAAAAAAAAAACCTCCACTGATCACAAAAAGATATAATTTATTCAAAGCAATGTGTTGAATTTGATTATTCAGGGAATGTACAGCACTTGGAAATCAGACTTAAAAAATGAAGTTACTTTCTTCAGCCTTCCCCTTATCTCAATTTGTATACACACTCTTTCCATCTTTCTCTTTTGGGACTCATGGGAGAGTGGGAAGGAAAAAAAAAAGAAAAAAAAAAAGAAATCCTTCAGTTAGCTCCTTTAGATGAGACTGCGGTGCTTTTAACCACTATTCCCCTTTGTTTGTGAAAGGTTTGTCTGAATTAATAGTCATAGAGTATCGACATATTTTCAGGTCTTCTTTCATCTTATCTTCAGCCAATGATGCCCAAATTTTGCCTCAATGATTCAGAGAATCGTGCTCCTCCCATTACGAAGTAAAATGAAAACATATGAAAGGGGCTGAAAGCCAACACTTTTTTGGTAAAAGAGCAGTTTCGGTTTTCCTTCCACTTTGCATGCTGGTTCTTTCTGTGGAAAAAGAAACAAAAGTTCTCTGAAGCCGTACAGGTGTCAGAACATATTCAGATTACTTAGTAAGTCATACGGAACTGCCAACGTTCTCAGGAAAGATGATGATTAATAATTTTGTTGTTGTTGTTGTTCACAGAAATTAAACAAAAAAGGAACATTTCCAAAGTTCCACAAAACTTCTCTTTGGCAAAACGGAAATTCAGACTGGCTATTAGGCTCTCTTTATTTCATCTTGCCCTGAGCTACTCCCAGGTGTCAGGACATATTCTCCTGTTACGCTGCTACCCAAGAAAAGTCATGCCAAACATGCCACCAAAACCAAAAGGCGCTCTCATTAGAAACAAGCGAATCCCCCACCCGCGCGGCTCTGCCTCCGAGGTGAACGCGCCGAGAGGCGCAGCGGCAGCCAGCAGGGCTGCGGCCGGGCGGCGGACGCCCTCCTCCCCGCCAGCCCCGGGGAG
>VXAL01018924.1:42424-56148 GCA_013399475.1 Chauna torquata
CCGCGGGGGTCGGGCAGGGCATGGCGGCGGGAGCCGTTTGGTCCGTGGCTCGCAACTTTATGAGGGAGGAATAAATCCGTGAAAGTGCCCATGCCTCAGAAACCGTGGGGATGCGCAGCATCCGATTGTTGGACGGGTCCCACTTTTTGTAACTGCCTCCCTGCAGGGGCGCTTTATTTTATGTGAGGCATTACAATGGCTCTCCTTCAGCTTGAGCTGAAGGCTCCTGAAGTGAAATACAAAACCGTGATGAGGTGCAGAAACCTTTGCTCCTCAACTCGTTCACGGTCAGCGATGCGGTGAAGGGCCGACAGACAATGCTGCCTAGGCCACCTGGCGCCCCGTGGTCCACCCACTAAATTCACGAGGTATAACGCCATTCCCGGTTTTGAATCGCAGTTTGCATTGCTTGTGACGACTTTCCGAGCCTGATTGTGTAACCTGCCTGATGCGATACCAAGCTTTTCTTTAGTAGTAAGTACTTTTTAGGAACAGATTTTTGATATGTTACCAATTACTGTGTTTACAAACCTACTTCAAAGGATGTGTGCTTTAATCAACCGTAGAGCATGAGTCACCACTTCCTCCCAGGCATAACTTATATTCTTTTCAACTTTTCTTTTTTTCCCCCCAATATCTTAGAAAATACCATTGCATGTTTAAGTATTTCTTAATCTACCCAATTTATAACTATCTTGAAAAGAATATACAATGGCCTTATATAGTGGATACTGATTCTGTTTCTTGTGCTATGGAGAGCACCTTGGAATGATTAAATTATTAAATTATGCACATCAATGATAAACTACATCGGGCACCATCCTAATCTTTTGTATGCGACCTACACACTTAGCTTAGGAGCTACTGATTATTGCCTGGATCTTATCCTCCCATCAGAAAAAATTTACATAATCGCCAAAGATCAGCATATATTTCCCTGACCTTGAAACTATAAAGATTCTGCCATTTCATGCTACTGAGAAAGTTATTATAGGAGGAGAGGAAACAGAAAAAGTAAAGCAACAATAGAGGCTGCTTTCCTCTTTAAGTTAGTGGGACACACCACAAATGGAAACCTTGCGACCCTTGTTCCTTTTGTTCCCATTATACCTTGCATTATATCTCTCTCTCTTTTTTTTTTTTTTTTTCCTCCCCCAAGGCTGACCCATTCTGGAACATATTGAAGTTTCAGAGAATGACTTCTTCCGTAAGTTGTCAGGTGATCCCAAAGAGCAGAACATGTGGAGGACCTTTGTTAGGTTAAAAGCAAGAGTAAAGCTCTCCCAAGATCCCTTCTCACTCCGTGGGATCTGTGCTGAGATTATTACATTTCAGTATCGAATTGCAATGTGATGCTTACGAAGAAGCATGAAAATGAATTACTGACTGCCCTATATATTCACAAATGATGCCATTTTTACAAAGTCTTCTTTAAAAGGCAGTGAAGGCATTTGTAAGGCATTTTGCTTTTTCTGTGGTAGCTCTTTCACTGCATCAGAGATGTTGTACTGAAAGAGTAACTAAGACTAATTTTCTATTAAGCAAATGGCAAAGCAAGAGTATCCTTAACCATGTATAATTTTATCTAATATAGGGGCCTTACTTTCTGCCATTTTCAAGTCATTATGTTTCAGAGGGAAGTAAAAAAAGAGCAGTTCCTTCTATAGGGACAGCTGGAAAGCACACTTGCCTGATAAACTTGCAGAAGACTCCAACAGACTTTGGCCTGTTATATAAATAGAATCATTTATATAGAGAGAAATGACTTTATTTAATTTTCATTTTCAAAGTTCAGCTTTCATTGAATTTGGTGGCAAACAGTGTCATTCATGAGTTTTAGAATACATCCTTCAGGGCCTGGGTGCAGTGCTTAAATGAAGAATCTCTAGTAGGCACTAGATGCTTTGTGGGAATGTTTAACTAAAGAAGAAGAAACTTCCAGCTTTGTTGCACAGGTGCTTTGAGGGTAAAATAATGAAGGATAGGGAAATACTCCAAAAAAAAAAAAAAAAAAAAAACAAAAAATATTGCAACTGGTAAACTGGTATTCAATTATTTTTCTATTAGCAATTTCCAATAGTCAGCAGACACCCGTAGTTACTATACTACAAGTGAAAAACAAAATAGTCAAAAAACCTTATGGATCCAACTGGTATTCAGGAGAAACAATGAAGTGAACCAAACTTCAAAGGAGTTGATTTAAGTAATTAGAAATAGTGACCATGGGTTGTAACCAGCCCTTTTGCATGAAACGAGCCTGAAATGGTATTCTGCCATAGTTGATTCCATAATGCTGTTTGAGGAGAGGTCAGTAAAATCAAGGTCACTTTCAAAACAACTGTTAATTGTGGAAGTAAATTAAAGTTACCATTTAATTTTTTATATATAGAAACACTGAGCATCTGGCACCAAACTGCGTTATATTGTTGAATTTTCAAATATTGTTCATAACTATGAATAGCTGAAAAACAAGGCTATCAGCAGGAAAAAAAATGCTATATCTACCAAGAAAATGAGTTTTGACACATGGAGAAGTGACCTCGCTGTCACCTCAAGTTTTAAATATGAGAGTAGGTCGTTGTTGGAGATATGCACTGGTGTACCGCTTCAGAGATAGCGTTCTGCATTGATACCAAAATCAGCCATCTGAATGATCTTGAAAATGCTAGCAGTGTTATCCTGCTTGAGTACAGGCCAAGTGCTGACAGATGGAAGTCAAGAGTAGGATAATCGGCTGGACTGCAATAAAATATTTGCCAGTGTCAAAGAGCATAATGATAATACAAAAGTTCATAAATGAATGAGATGCTGCTATCAAATATGAGACATTGATCTATGGACATGAAAAAAGCCAGGTATTTTAGGTAGGATCTGGACTGAGGTAATGAGGTGTCCGGTAATGGTGTACTCATGAACCCTCTGCCTAATTTCTCAGGCACCGAAAGTACATAAACTCCTAAATTTAAAGTACAGGTTTCATTTCAGAGGCATTACAAGCCTGGGAAAGAGTTTTGACCACTCAAAAATCTCTTTATACTGGCAGGACTGAGACCTCATCTCAGACTGAACCTAACTGTAGCCAGCCAGATACATGTTTCTCAATCTAAATCCACTCATAGATCTAATTCACTGTGCATTCTTCAAATATACATCACATGTGGCTCCTTTCTTTTACAACAGACAAAACGAAACAAAAAAACATTGGAGAAGAATGTCGTGGTCCGGTGGATCCTCTTCTGTATAATTTGTTGCACAGAAGCACCCACCTTTCACACAGAAGACATGGTGCAATGATCTTTTCTCCTTTAAAGGAAGCTAACCAAAATCTCTTAACTCTTAAATGACCTTGTCTCATGTCTATTTCAGCATACAGTATCTTTTTGTTCCAAAAGAAGTATGTGAAATCATGTTACTTTTCACTAATATAATCACACACAAAAACATACACGCATAAATTAATTAATTGTGTTAGAAAGAAGGAGTTCTGCCATCCAAGAATAGCTCACACATTTTGGAATAAACAGGTACTGGAATGAAGTGTATGCTGCCTTCTCAGGGCAGGGATCATTTCTTCAAATCCCACTCTGTGACAATGACTTTTACAATATCCAAGTCCACTTCCTGTCTGTGTAACCACAAGTGACTGGAACAAAAACAAAAGCTACCCTATTAGCTAATCAACTATTTCTGGATGGAGAAATCTGTTGTTACTGATGAAAAACTGTCAAATGTAAACTATATAAACAATTGTCAGATCTATGTTTCAATGTTTTTCGGGATGAGTGAGTACAGGGGAAACGGATTGTAGATTACACCAAAAAGAGCAAAACAGCGTGTGGTGCTACTGTTCTTACAAGTCTTATTTTTTTTTTTTATTCTATTTACATTAAAATGTATTTATTTAAGAGATGTAACTAATTAAAGGCAACAGCACCAAAGCACAAACAAGCAAACAAGAATATCCTGGTTTTATTAAAATTAAAAATGAAAATAACTATGTTTATCAGACTGTACAAGCAAAGTAGAAAAAAAGGAATGTAACAATTTTTGGTGGTGGTGGTGGTTTTTGTTGTTGTTGTTTGTTTTGTTTGATGTTGTTTTTGTTTTGTTTTGTTTTTCCATATTGCAAAGACTCTTCTTTCTAGTGGAGTTCTCCAGCACTGAAAGACTGGAGTGCTCACAGGCTGAAAAGCGGCTGGTGTACTGTCAGCAGAGAGATGTAGGACAGTGCTACTGCCAAAAGCCACAGTGCTGCACTCTTTCTCTATCCCAGCTGTGTGCTCCTGCCAGCCCCTTTGTGTTGGAGCAGTTGGCAGTCTCATTGCTACATAATTGCTCGTGCAGACACAACAGGGCAGCACAGTTTCAGGCCAGCCTAAGTAGATTGTGAAACTGCATCTTACAAATGCCAGCTGCATAGAGGGATGATTTTAAGTCCATTCATGACTATCTCAGACACTGTATATGAAGCAAATGGAACTGTTCGTACTTTGGAAGCTTTTTTATTAAACAATCTTCAGTGGAAGTGGTTTAAAGACATCAAGGAAGACGTTTACAGCAGAGAGACTTCAGAACGATTTTCAGCAGCAGGCCAGCACAATGCACTGCAATATTCTGAGGATATCAAATTCATTGGAACAACATCTGTGCAGAGCTACGCTAGTGCACATTTTTCACCATGGAAACTCGTTACCAATTGTAGAAATTAATGCTAACTATGTTGTATTTATAGAAGCATTTAAGTATTCAAGGCTTGCTGGTTGTATTTTTGCTGTTTTGTGACCTGTGCCTAAATAATGCCTTATTAAATAGAGTAGGTTGGCAAATTAATCATAACAAAACCAAGAGTGAAAGAGGAAGGACTCCTCTTTTCCTTGCCCTAGTGCCTTGGCAGTCTAAGAAACTCCTGAGATTAAATACCTTCCCCTTCCCCCTCCTCCCCACTCCAAGGGGAAAAAAAAAAAAAAACCAACAACCTTCACTAGGCATTAAGTTTTGAACCAGCATATGATACATTCATCAGACATATGAGTGATCAAATATATGCTACAGTTTGACCCAGAGGAGAACTTAACATCAGAATCTTGTGAGATAAATAAGTTTTATATAATATTGCTGTAAATGAGGTTTTACACTTGGATTGCAAATAAAGGTCACACATGAAGAATCAATGCATGGAGTCCTGCCCATCCTTTGGTTTTGGTGTTACAAATCCCATGGTTTTTTTATTTTAGCAGAGGTATATGATCTGTAACTTTGCAATCCTAATGTTAGCTTACTGTTGTGAATTCAATGAAGTGCATGCCTTTTTTGTTCTTTCAACTGATTTCCTAAGCCTTGGATCTGGGCCTAAATCCCAGTACCCCATCACTGGTCACCTTCCACCAGCAGTTATGAATACAGTATGCTTATTTGTTAGCAACCATAAATTAGCATTAGCTTAAAGAGATTTTTAAATATATTGCCCATCCCATGAGGAATATACACGAAAAATGTTCATGCTGGACAAGCAGAACCTACAGGGGTAGCAATTAAATCATAAGAGTGAAAATAAAAACTATAATGATCTACACAATTGTCTCCAAATTATATGATTAAGGAGATACTAAATTAGACATTATAGTGAAAGAGTACAACTACAAATCTTAACTAAGCATATTTTTTGTAGTTCTATTCATTTTACTAATGTATAGGCTTATATTTAGCAGCTTTAGAAGCATTAAAAAAACTGTAAAGCTACAGATTACAACCCATATGGGTATGCTGAGGTTGGCAGCAGTGATTAATAGCATCTCCTGGTTTTGCTTTTTATAAACCAAACAATATTTAAGACGGCTATTAAGATTATTTACATCACAAAGAATTCAAACACTGCACTTGCTTGAACAAAGAATACTGCATTAAAAGGAGTGTGGGCCAGAGTAACATGTTTTAGTTCACTCATTATCACAGTGAAACAGGCAAATTCTCAGGTTAAAGTGGAATATCACAGTTTGCAGCACAGTGCTCTGAATTTACATAATACTTAGCCCATTCTACCTAAGTATCCTAAACGATTTTCTGTCAATAAAGGCCACATTCATCCAATTTAGTGGGATATCTTATTTTGCAGTTTTATTACATTTAATAAAATTACTAGGAAGTACTACTTAATGGAGAGGTGTGGTTCTACAAGTACTTCAAACTAACATTAATGAGGGTTACTTGGAAAGGAGTGATCTACTACTCTTGTCATATCCAGTTGCTTATTCCCATCTCCTCCTTTTTCCAGGGTAAGGGTTTATCACAACTGATAAACACAAAATCACAACATCTCACCTGACAAAATAAAGATTAATTTTCAGCTAGACAGCTTCCCTCAGTTTAGTTCACCTGGTGTAAGGAAATGGTACATATCTGGAGGCAGGGATTAGTCAAAAACACTTCTGTTGAGACTACCTTGGGGTAAACAGCCTTTGTAAAGCTGACTGAATCCTTCCACACCTAATTCTCATGTTTTGTTCTGCAGGAGAAGAGATCTAGAATCCCAAATATTTTTAACAATAAGTAAGCCTTAACAATTTGAGAGTTAGGCATCTGAAAATGTTGAAAGTATAGGCTATCAAGTCTTTCAAAGTAAGAGCTCATCATTGCCAATATTTTCAATGTTATATTTTAAAATATATTCCCAAGCGCTAACGGCAACAGGTCAATTTTAACATTTACTTTGCTAAATGTTAAATATATTGTCACTGGTCTCCTTTAATTCATGTGAGAAAAGTGGTGCAGAAATATTAAGGTCATAACAGTAGTTATGACTATCCTACTGAGTTGCAATTGACTTAGTCTGGATTATAGACGGCACCGTGAACTGTGTTATCTCTCAACCTGGAATATGGGGTTTGTATTAAGTTCTTTTGGATTTAACCCAGATTTTTCAAAGGCTAAATTTTGGGATGATTCCACTTTTCTTACTGCTTTTCCTGATAATGTATTTTCACCTGCAGGTTTCTTTTTAAAGTGTTTTCTCCATCTGTACTTGTTGTTCTGAGCACCTTTGCTGTCATTATCTTTTACTTGCAAATGTTGCCAGAGAGATTGGTTATGTCTACACAACACAGTGTAGTACCACATGCAGGCACCCCAGCTAGCTGTAACAATCTTACCTAACTGGAATAGATAATATGCTCTACTGGAATAGAAAACATGCGCTAATGAAACTGTCCCTACTGGAATCTAAGCCAATACATTCAAAATTAGATTGAATATTACTTCAGGGCAGTGGATAGTTCTTAGCTGACCCATGTTAAAGAGAAGGATCTATTTAAATTTTGGAGAATAAAGTTAGGATGCAAGTCGATCAGTCTATTTATCACTACAGAGAGGTTATACTGGAGGGTTCATAAATTAACAGCAAGAGTTATGAAATGATCAAATAGTTGGAACCTGAAGCACAAAATTTAATGGTGTATAAGCTGTATATTATTAACAGTGGTAATAATTAAGGCTGGAAGAGCTTTTCAAAGAATATGATGGATTCTCTGTAATTTGAAGTCTTTAATTAAGACCGGATATACCTCTCAAAAGATATTGTCAAACCTGATAATACAAGAACTATCAGGATAAATTCAAAGGTCTTAAACTCTATGATTTTTTCATCACATCAGATATGGCATCCATTCTTCCTGAAAAGTTGAAAAATACAAGGGACGTTTGTAAAGGTCATATAAATAGGTTTCCTATAATGGCAATTGAATTGCTTTCTGTTCTGCTAACACAACTGGTTTTGGAACCAGCTCAAGACCTCTCACCAACATAGGCAGAAATGAATGTTGCCATTCTAAGCCTGGGGAGGTAAGGCAGTTTCTTCCCCCCAAAAAGAAGCCATAGGGAGATGAGGTAGAGCTGAACTAGGGTGTCAGAATTTCACGTCAAACTTACTGCCTCTTTTCGTTCCCCTGGTTCCACGCAGCAGTAACTCCTAGCCCATACACCCTGACCTTTCCAGCAATATTAGCCAACCAGAGAGGCTTTCCAGCAATATGGCATAGCTAGGGGAAGATAATTAAGCTGTCCATTGCAGTTTGCTACCTAGGCAACTGCCTCTTCCACATATTCCTGGAGCTGGCCCTGATTGCACTAGTGATTCATTAAACTGTTGTGGACTTGTTCAGAATCCCACCTGAGTAACCATTACAAGGCCATTTCAAAACAATTCATGTACAGTATAAAAGACTTTGTTTTGCTTATGAGGCTTTAAGAAGTCACAGATATCTATACACAGAAGTTTTATAACAATGATAAATATATATTTTTTTCCTATACACATACATACAATGGATATCCTTGGTGCACATGAAAAGTATTATTTTGATTCATAGGAATGATATATTCACAGAAATATAAATTCACTCAAGTGTGCTTTCTAAATATTACTACTGAAATGTAATAGATGTAAGAACAAAAATATTAATCCATTTAACATGAGATGCATGCTATCACAGATGCTTCAGAGAACACTTAAGCAGTTAGCATATTTCTGACATTTTTTCATTTCCAGAAAACATGGCAATTGGTAGATCTCTTTTCTAATTGTCAAAAAGCATAGGACTTTGAGTTTTAAGTATTTTTTCCCCTTTTCTACTACAAAAAATAAATCTATCTCCATCTCTAGATTCTTTATAATATATTCATAATGGCAACAGCATTAGACAAATAAATAAATAACAAAAAGAAAGACCGTAAAAAAAACAAAGTTCAATTGCCTGTGCTGACCCATGCCAGTCCCACAAACATAGGATTACCTCTGGCAGCCAAGCAGGCAGAAAAGTGCCTTCTTGAAAGAAAGAAAAGAAAAGAGCTAATAAGCTCTGTACCCCTCCTTCATTCTCTCAAATCCACGTGGTTTTGCAATATACCCAGAAAACTATGAAGGTTCCAATTATTTTAGCTCAGAGCTCATTAGAATTGTGAGATACATTCACTGCTGCTAAAAGTAACAAAGAAATTGCAGATAATTGCTCAGAGGTTTTTTTCCTTTTCTTTTTTTTTTTTTTTCCTGACAGTTCTGTAAAAGTAAATGATTTATTGATATTACTGGTTGATGGTATCAAAACTTTCTAGACAAACACATGAAATCTCTTGAAGCTATGACAATAACTGGACAAATTTCTAGTCATCTTATCAGCTCACATTTCTAGATTCCTCATTTCATCTGTCAGAAGCAAGGTGCGCAGTCTTCTCCAGGTAGCTGCCTCTTGACCTCCGACAACCTAATGAATAAAAAAAATAAGAACTTTCACTCTGCTACTAAATTACCATGTCTGTTTTGAATATACTACAGAATAACATAAACCTGTTCAAACAGTTGTTCATTGCTCTAGCAAAAAACCTGAAACTCTTCTTTAGGCAAAGCATCTGCATGTTAGGTTGCTTGAGAACATCAAACAGGACAAAATGGACAAAAAAAGATAAGATGTTTTATTCCCATAATCAAAATTTATTTCCATTATTAAGAAAAATTAAAAATCAAAAGATTTGCTTTCAAAAGATAAAGTATAGAACAATAGTCAACAGAAGAAAGTTTAAAATAACAATTAAAAAATTAAATATGTCAAATCTTAAACTATATAGGTATTTCAAAACAATTCAGCTTTTGTTTTAAACTGGCCTAGTTTTCCCAAACTCCATTATTTTAAAATTTCCTTCCAGATCTGATGACTGGGGCTGCTCACCCACCTCCAAAAGAAAAAAAAAAAAAAAAAAGGGCAAAAAGAAAAGCAAATAGGAAGCCAAACATTGGCAAGAGGTCCTCAGAGAGCAGTCATTTGACCTTCTCATATAAAACTAGATATGTATCCTAAGTCACCTACCTTAGAATAAGTTAAACTGTGTCCACTAAACACCTCTTTCTCTCCCAGCTATAGAAGAAGTCTAGATAACAAGTCAAAGATACAGGTGAGTGTTTTTTACTGTCAGTGTAGGTTGAGATGAATCCAAAGCCTGGTATCAGATAATTCAGCACTATCTGAAGCCAAGAAGAGTCTATTGACTACTTCTCAAACATTAAATCAACCACCATGCCATTAACAGTAAAGCAAATCAATGTCTGCTTCAATCTTGCAGTATTGCAGTTTGTGATGTACAACATACCCTTTAAGAAAATTTGTGCAAAAGATACAAGCTAGCCCATAGCAGTGAGGCTTATATAGCATCAAAGGTTTGGTGAAATTATGCAGTACATCAGCCATACACTGGGCAATAATTTAAAGGCTTTCTTGAAATCCTGCTGCAAATTTATTTTAAAAATGACACTTCAAAAGAAATATCCTATTATAGAAGTAGTTTATTTTCATCTCAACAATAACATCATACTGCAGTTTAAAGAGTAAGTATTGTGATTAGATAATATATGACAAGCATCATCAACATTTTCAAACCCAGCTTTATTTGGGGCTGTGAAGACCATTTGCTATGTATCTACTGTTGACAACTCTATAAATACATGTGGGGAAGAGACAGGAGAAGCAGGAAGGAGAGAGCAAAAATTTTGAAAAATATTCATTAATAAAAAGAAATGCTGAACTGTAGGAGGGAATACATTTAAAACCTGTTATACAACAACAACAGCAAAAAAGAATAACGTTATCTGTATCAGTTGATAGCCTTAAATATAGGACACTGTTTTGTTTGTGATTGTGTAGGTGGTAAATCTGCATTAGCTGTGGATTTTGTTTGACTGAAATTGAGGAGCAAGGGTAAATAGTAGTTCTATCAGCAGAAAGAAAAAAAAAAAAGAAACACAGCTTCTTCAAAGGTAGTTTTCTGTTAGGATTGCTTTTCAAATTGAGTGCCACTAAGTGAAGGAGAAGTGAGGTAGCATGTTCTTCTGGAATGGGAAGCACCTGAACCTCAAATACTCAACAAATTTTATCAATTACATTGACTTTTCCAATCAGCTCTCTCAACAGTTTTCCGTCTCTTATTCTGAAATTCTAACCAAAAAGCAAAAGCAGACAATGTTTGCTGTAATGTTACAAAGGCAAATTTAAATGGCTTTTGTGAAGAGGAGGTTGTCTCAGTTTATGATCTCCAGTTATTACAGAATGGTTAAGGTTGGAAGTGACCCTTGGAGGTCGTCTGGTCCAACCCCCCTGCTCAAGCAAGGACACCTAGTGCTAGTTGCCTAGGACCATGTCCAGGCAGCTTTTGAAGATCTCTAAGGAGGGAGACTCCACAACCCGTCTGGGCAACCTGGCCAGAGCTCCGTCACCCACACAGTGAAAAAGCGCTTCCTGATATTAAGACGGAAATTCTTGTATTCTGGGTTGTGCCCATTGCCTCTTGTCCTAGTACTGGGAACCACTGGAAAGAGCCTGGCTCTGTCCTCTTTGCACTCTCCCTTCAGGAGTTTATATACATTGATAAGATACCCCCTAAGCCTCCTCTTCTCCAGGCCGAACAGTCCCAGCTCTCTCAGCCTCTCCTCACAGGAGAGGTGTTCCAGTCCCTTCATCGTCTTGGTGGCCTTTTGCTGGACTCTCTGAAGTATGTCTATGCCTCTCTTCTACTGGGGGGCTCAGAACTGGACACAGTATTGCAGCCTCACCAATGCTTAGTAGAGGGGAAGGAGGCTGTACTATTACAGGAACTTTTTTCTGTAAGCATTCACTAACTATACTACAGTTATATAGTGGACTTCGAAATTTACTAATTTAACACAAGAATTAATTAAATTCAGTCTCTTATTGAAATTATGGATGGATTTCCAGAGAGTTTGTAGTATGTGTAAATCAGGGTACAAAAACAAGTTCCTTTCTGTCTAAAGATGGATACTCTTGGGAGATTTCTCTAGCCCTCATAGCAAAAACAACAGCAGGCATATTGAAGCAATTTGCAACAATTTTATAATTACCTTTGTGCACATCGGTTTCCTGCCATTCCAATCAGAATATTAAAGGATATGTCCAAATATTTTCATCAAATTTAGGATTTTCCTATGTCTGTCTTTCTCTCTTTTTTTTTTCCCCTTTAACCAAAGTTGCATTCCCTCCCACACCCCATTTTAGTTTTAGACCTAAATGTTCCCTGTTGTTCCAAACTGACACTTGAAATATCCTAGATAAGTATGGTAATAAAGCAACAAGAAGCAACTATAATAATCACTTCCAGGAATACAACATCAACAATAAAAGAGAGATCGTGATTTTTTTTTTTAATGCTCACCTCACCAGGATGTAAAATACCACAGTTAGATTTTCATACTTTCTTTTCTTGCCACTGTGTTTTTTCTGTCTGATTGATTACCCTATGTCACTTGCTTAGAAATTCCCCAATCCAGTTCATAGATTTGGTAATATATGCCTGAAATGTTCTCCAATATTCTGTACTTTTCAGAGAGGGTACCTCAGAGCTGCCAGTCTAACAGTTAGGAGCTGCATTCAAACAAAAATAAGCACAAGAGCAAAACAGTGGCATTAACAAGCATAAGGTAAATGGTATGAGATGATGACAACTAAAATGTTCAATTTTAAAAGAAAGTAGTTTAAGATTTCCTCTAGCATGGAAAGGTGTTTAGTTGGTGGTTGTGGTGGTTTTTTTCTTTTTTTTCTTTTTTTTTCCTGACACTAGAGGGAAACAATGCTGGGGAATGATGAGGAAATAAAGCAGTTTTTATTCCAATTTCATATCTCTTACCTAACCTTTTTGTCTCCTGTTGCTCAAGGGTCCTATTTTCCAACATCATGACATCTGCTTTTTGTTCCTTGACCTTTCACTTTCCCTCTTTCCCTCCAGGCTATTCACTTATTTCCATTCCACATTCTCCCCCTCACCAGGACATCGGCAGGGGGAAGTGCAGGTTAAGCAGAAAACAGAAAGTCCCTTTTCATAGTTTTGATTTTTGCTTGGCATTAGAGACAAACTTCTGCCTGACAAACTTCCTTCTCCTGTAACATTAAGTTACAACAAACTTACTACAGAAGCCAAATGTTATGCAGTTTCAACTCAATATGTAAAACATGCTTTTTTTTTTTGACAGCGGTTCTTTCACTCTTTTTTTGCCCTGCTTTCTGTAGTTTTGGTCCAAGCTTATAATTCCCATGTGAAATGCAAGTAGCACACTCTCAATGCTAGAGAGATATCACTATTTCAACCTTGATGAATCCTTTCCTTTGCTCAAAAGAAAGCAAATGATAGAGTTTTGCAGTGGATTTTTCTTTTTNGATTTTTGGAGTTTTTTTTTTTTTTTTTTTTTTTTTTTTTTTTTTTAGCATCAAGAAAATATTGCTGTCATTTTAAGAAAAAAAAGATACTATTTTAGACCAAAATTCACCCAAAAGACAGCCTGAGGCAGACACCTGACATGGACACCTTTCAGTACTGCAGTTTAAGTTTAGCAATTATAAACAAATGCAAATAGAGTCTTACAGAGACTGTAACCTCACAAAACTTAAATACAATGGAGATGTAATGGTACTAGTTTAATTAATTATTTTTACCTTTTCTCTACTATTCTTTCTCCACAGATTAAATTACATCTTATCTTAGGGTCATCCAAGTTCAATAACTGCAAGGATAAAGCTGAGATCTGTTTCATTTTTGTTTGCTTGTTTGTTTTGTTTTGTTTTTAAATGTGGGTGCAAGAGAGTAAAAGCTGGTCAAAAAGCTGCCTGGTCCTCATACAGAAAAAAAACCAAATTTACAGAAAAATCACTACAAGATACTCCCATTTCCTTACAAGAGAC
>VXAL01018924.1:58623-80884 GCA_013399475.1 Chauna torquata
ACAAACGTACATCCAAGATACCACTCTTTATACCTAGTAGTCCCCCTAGTTTTTATTTTATCTTCCTTTCTTAGCTAAAAAGCTAACATGAATATTTTAACAAAATTCCAATTCCTGTAACCATCACAATCTTTTGTTGAGAATATTTACAGTTTTTGGATCCTACTTGATGCTGAGTTAATACTTGAAAGGTAGAAACAACAGTATAGTTTTTTTTGTTGTTTTTGTTTTTGTTTTGTTTTGTTTTCCAACTAATCATTACATGGATCTTTATATTGTCACTTTCAGAGACTGTAGTAAGTTCCCATTCATTTCTGGATGTAAATCTATGCAATTGCTTTCCTCTGTAGTTGTACATGACTTGGGACCTGTCTTTTCTCCTTCTTCCATGTTTTTGAGGCTATGTCTACACGATGACAGCAGGGATATCTGAGCCCCTCTGTGCTATCTGCAAAACTGGAAGCTTTGAGGATCAAGATGACGGGATTTGTGAGCCAGCATTTATTAGCTCAGGCATAAGACCATGCAAACAAAGCCCGCTGAACTTTCGCAACTGAGCTGGTCTGTCTTCACAGACCCTGCACTCTTCTGCATGAATATACCAGCTGAAATGCTCACAATCTGAGAACTGCTCCCTAATGCATACTTCTCAATATCCATTCCTATTAGGTAACAAAATTCAGTGATACTCAGATGTATGTGTAGATTCTGCTGATAAGAGTGGGCACCAAAATTTCCAGATAGTTAATATTTTATGTGAAACTGATGTTTTTGCTACTTTTGTGCCTGTCCAATAATTGATCAGCTAACAGACAATTTCAGCAAACAGAACAAAACATGAACAATAGTAGAGAGTGGAAAATTTCTTTTGGCTATAGTTGGTGTCGTAGCATTTGG
Source organism: Chauna torquata (assembly GCA_013399475.1). NCBI lineage: Eukaryota > Metazoa > Chordata > Aves > Anseriformes > Anhimidae > Chauna > Chauna torquata. Next base: position 59,521 of record VXAL01018924.1, read on the forward strand.
CAGTGCTCACATGTATGTTGATTCTCTTTGTTTTCATTTGTATTTGTCAAAAGGCCTTTCCAAGAATATGAAATCATCTTCCTTAATATCTACTTCCTAAATTTTAGGAAAAATTTCTTCACTGAAAGGGTTGTGAAGTATTGGAGCAGGCTTCCCAGGGAAGTGGTTGAGTCACCATACCTGGAGGTCTTCAAAAAATGTTTGGATTCAGAGCTTAGTGACATGGTTTAATGGTGGACTTGGCAATGTTAGGTTTAATGTTGGACTGGATGATCTTGGAGGTCTTTTCCAGCCTAAATGATTCTATGATTTTATGATTCTATTTGAGTATGTTAAAAAAATGATTTGGCAGAGCTCAGATCTCCTCAACATTTTCCACTAAAGCTGTATTATTTTGGCTTCAGAAAGGTACTAGTAATGGAGCTTGAAATTCAAACACAGTAGTAAAATATTGCGGAGAGTCTCCCACCTTTGCTAGGTTTTCTTCATCTTTGTTTTACACACAAGCTTCTTATGCTGTGATTCCAAGTCTCTTTACAGGCAAGGCTTTGTTTCTGTAAGGTGCTATTATGCTCTGACAAGCAAAGGGAAGCTGTCAGATATTCTACTTCGATGTCATCCAGATTCAAATAAAGAAGATTTTTGTACAAACAAATCATTGCCATTTCCTTGCTGCCCTTTGCCAGTGATTGGTACATATACTAGCAGAATTATACAATCAGAATCTCATCCTTTTTTTTTTCTTTTATCCCATAATAGATATGAATGTATATATATATTTACTGTTTTGGTCATAAAATTGTCATATTATTTTACAGATTTGACCTAGTGATAAGTCTCCCAAAAGTCAAATATTAGTGCACTAATAATTTTTTGAGACTTATTGAATTTTTTACAATATTTTTGCCAGAGATTGTGTGTCCACCCATGTTTAGTTTCTGGGCTAAAAGACACGCTTCCTTCTAATCACCCAGTGCTTTCCCTTTTTGTTTGTATCCTGTGTCTGTGTATCTATGAAGCCCAGCTGTACGCTGACTGTAGATTGGGTGAGGAATATAACGTTTAGGTTCCTACGATATTTTAGTGCATGCACATTGTTCAACACATCTTTTCTACTTAATTTTTCCCATCATATTTTAATTCTTTCCCCAAAGCTCTCCTTAGAAGTAAAATGAACAAAAACAACAATCAGCACCGACAGCCTTTTAAAGAAATATGTGAAATAGAAATAAACTATGAATTCTTCATCCCACTGCTTTGTTATGGTGTTATGGATTGCTTTCTTGAAACCTTTATACTATATTTAAAAAACAAACAAACAAACAAAAAAACAAGCAAACAACAACAGCAACAGCAACAAAACAAGTTGAAGGAACTTTAGTTTTACAGTTAAACGCAGTCATGAAATGCTGTTTGGTGTTTGCTTGTGCAGTCTCCATTTGCATCCTGTCTTAACTAGTACTTCATGGGTTCCAATAAAAAAAAATATCCTATGGAATCATGCCAACAGAAAATGCATAATACACTTGCACCCAGATAGGTGGATTCAGCTTGTGTAAGGAATATGAAATCCATTATTTCTGAATTTCACATGAATCTGTTGCAGCCTGAGTTAAAGTGATCCAAGCAGTGCATCATGAACTGACGTAAACCCGTAGGACTCATTCCCATCTGGCTTTTCCCAGAAAAGGAAAGTGTCTATTAAGAAAGAAATACTGTGCAAAAAGTCAAATAGCCTGTCCTGCTTATAACCCTCCCCAGGGTCACAGAATACTTCTGCTTCCATCACCACTGGGAGGAATGATGAAGGAATCTCTGCTGTGAAAAAATCCCTCTGAGTCACTCAGAGCAGCCCACCATGCTCCTGCTTCCTGGAAAGCAGAACATGAGGGGGTTGTGGCACTTCCAAAACACTTGATTGTTCTTGAGTTTGGCAGCCAATTCTGATGTAAATAATACTGTCTGGTATAAATAACATTCAATTTACTAGCTTCTAAGAAAAGAAAAATAGCAACTGAACAATCCCCGTCATATTGTATAAGGATAAAACCACAAGCTCGCAGGTTTGTAGCACAGGCTTTTATCATATAAGATGCATGACTAACTGCATTAGTTGACATCCATATACCTTTACAGGAGGAAAATGTTCTGCCTAAGCCACAGGCAATAAGCTGACTCTTTCACATCATTGTCCCACAGTTCCTGGCTGTTCTTAGGACAAAGTGCTGCTGTAGCTGTGTTGATTTGCAGGATAGTCCTGGCCTTTGAGTGGGTATGCCTAATTATTATTTTCATATCTGCCCAAATGTTCGGGATTTGAGTGAGAAAGTGTGAGAAGGGCTATAACAAGTTTCCACCATTCATATCAAGCAAGTTGTCTTTAGGTGAAAAAAAGATCCCATTCGTCTCAGGGAAACTCTATCACATCAGATGGAATAGATATACAGATTTTCTCAGAAGAGGTCTTTAGATAATATTTTTTATAACTGATAAGGTTTCTTCCTAACCAGAAGAGTTGTCTCTAGCTTCCTTAAATTATTATAATGTTCTTCCTGTTTGACCTTTAAGAACTGTCAATGGTTTTCTTTAGGTCATGATTTCAGAGATTGTGGTAGGGAGCCATTTCTTTCCAGGTACAAAACTTGGTGTCAGAATACCTCTGGATCATATCTGTGCTAGATTTTTAATGCATCAGGGTAAATAAAACAGTAAAATTAAAAGGCTTACAATATATCAATTCCAAATAATTGACAGAAAGGGTATGCACAAGGATTATACTTTCCTTTAGCCTACGGTTTACCATCAGTGAATATCTGTAAACTATAAGATAAGCCAAAGTCTCTCATTAAGAAGCTGAAGACATTTACTTTGTCTTTGTCAAAAGCATCAGCTGCTTGTCTGGGAAAAAAGAGCTCAGACTCTGAAGCTGCAATGTATAACGGAACAAAGCATTAAATAAATCCACAAGAAGAAAAAGAAAATCTGCCTTCTCTATGTCTTTCTAATGTTTGTCTTTTCTGAAAACATTTACAGTAGGAAATACTGTGAATGCCAATCCCAGCAAGACAAAATTAAACAAAATAAATAGGAAAGAAGACACCCCCAAAACATAAAAATATACAGAGCTGCAGGCAACAGCAGTAGAAAGAACGTTTCAGCTGATGGTGGACACCAGAAAATCAGAACTTGCAAGTTAACTAAAACTTCAATATTTTCTACTTTGCTGTGGCAGTCCATTTAAAAGAACGAATGTTATTGTTCCAGATGTGCACAATAACTCGTTTTTCCCTTATTGTTGGGAGATTGGGCATTGAGATTTGTAGTAGCTCCTTCTCTCAAATCACTTCAAATCACAAATTCCTCAGAGTGTGGAGAGGATATATTAAATATATAGAGCCCAGGCTATGCTGTCAGTTGATTCTGGGAAGCAGCCAAATATCTGACATTGGAACTGCATTAATAGAACTCTGCATTGTGTTGAACATATGCTTCTCAACAGGCAGTATAGTACTGTTTACAACAGAGAGCTAGTGCAATTATTTGCAGAACTTTATTTTTGCCCAGAACAAAATGTAAGATCTGACCAGATACTTCCATCAACAGCCAAAGGAATTCTAAGGTTTCAGCACTTTGAAAATCAAGCTATTTTACTGCCCGAGTATAGATTTAGAATCTTAATTTTAGGTATGCATTAAAGCATCCTGACTTTCTTTATTTGTGTCTCTTTGCATTCCTCACACACTGAAGATTTGCAGCTGTCTTCTGGAAACCGGGATCCAAAGTTTCTGACAGACTTTAGTAACCTATTGCAAGGTCTAAGTAACTTAAAACCAGTTAAGCCATTTAAAATACTGCAGGTACATAGAAGCACAAAACTAACTGAAAGTTATGGTTTTGTGTATAAAGTAAGGTTAAATTTGCTTAACAAGAAAAAACATTGCCAATCCTAACTGGCTGCAGTTATGAAATCCATATTCCTAAAGTAGGCTCCTGACTCTGTATATATTACAAAGGAGTATTAGTACGATTTGTCTCCTCTGCATTCTCTCCTACAAAGAGGTAGGCTTTTTTTTTTTTTTTTTCCTGTTTGTTGTTGTTTTTGCTTTTGCTTTTGTTTGTTTGATGTTTGTTTTGTTTTTATTTTTATTTGCTAATATTCCCATTAAAACCTGTGGTAGCTTTACCTGCCTAAGAAACAACTGCAGAAATAAAAGTACATAACATTCTGCCTGCTGTGCAGAATCTCTGCGGAGAAGGATTGGTTTTAAATGGAGTCTATCCTTTCATGAACACAGAAGTGCCTCACTTTGTGATGTATCGAAGGATGTAATGTTTCACTAAGGACTTACAGACTTCATTTGGAATCTGGCATCTTGACTTCCTTTGGCAAGAGGTAAGAGAGTCCTGCTTTCTTTCAAAATATCACAGTGATATGGCTCTCTTTACAAAGGTTAAAAGCACTCATCCAGAATATTGCAAACACTGACCTTAGTTCTTTTCTTTGTCTAAATAGATATAGATCTGTACTTGTCCCCTCTCAGGAGAATCAGCAAGGGCTGGGGCTCTCAAGCCCTGCTGTTCAAGTTTCATGGGACAATTTTAAGAAAGAGGAGGACAAAGAATACCTCTCTAGCTTTATAGTTAAGAAATTTACCCTTGAATAGAGAAACCTCAGTTTTAGTTCCTAGTCCAACGAGTTAATGTCTATTAACTAATATCTATTTCATTTAAATTAGGGAGAATTCTCAGGTACAAATATTTCACACTTTTTTACAGACAGCAAACTGTCTTGCATATCAGCTGCTCTTGATTTTCTATGCCTTTCTAACAGCTAGTACTAGCACAATTAACTAAAGATTCTTTTTTTATCTTTCACTTTCAAATCACAGCATAGCTATGTTCCTGCCCACAAAATGAATGAAGTCTTCCATATTTTTCATGGTAGCTAAGAAGATGTATAAACTAGTGGGACAAGAGTTTCAGGAACTCTCACCTGAATATGCACACTGAATACATGAATATTCATGTTGAAGGGATATGTACATTGAAAGGCTGGTTTTTTTTGTTGGTGGTTTTTTTCCCTTAATGGCAAATTTGATCATGGCCTCATGCCATTCTAGTAATCAGATGATATCAGTAAGACTATATCATCTTCTATATCTAGAACAAAAGCAGAGCACTGAAAGTTAAATTCCTGAGAGTCTAGTTTGACATCTGGTTGAAGAAATGGTTTCTTATCTTGAAATATAAGAACATTGCATCAGGAAAACACTTACCTCAAAGACCCAAATCAAGACCAAGTTAGCTGTCCTTTTGGAGCCAGGATATCCTGCCCAAAAAAATCCCCGCTGAATGATGATGGAAAGTGCTTTCAATCAATCAACTTGATTGCAAGAGTCCTCAGGAAAAAGGCTTAAAATCAACATCTCAAATGCCATTATCACAGTTGTACAGTGCTGACCTATGGAAGGTTGCCATACAAATTTCACAAAACTAAAGACAAATTCACTGTGCAATTTTCCCTCTTATACACTTCTTTTTTTTTTTTTTCCCCTTTTTATAGTAGTTTTGAATTAGAAGTTGCATTTTGCATTGATTCTCTTCTGCTGCTACACCTTCGTTTTTGTACATGTGGACACAGAGATTGTTACTGGGAAAACCTTGATTTCAAGTTTCAGGAGTACAAAGACTTGAAACTTTACAGCCATCTACAAATTTCTTGAAGTCCATCAAAATATCACATTCCTTAGATTGTGAAAGCATATTGTCTCCTCAGTGCTTTGTACCTGTGTGTGTGTGCATGTGTGTCTAGAACCAACAAATGAACAGAACCTGCTTGCCTAAATAGTGAGTTTTTTATTATGGAAATGCTGAACAGAAGACTCTCCACCTTGAAATTCTCTACCCAGATTCCTTCTGAATGGTGATAGAATTTTAATCAATTTACTGCAAGTTCATATATCCTCAGGAAAAAGCTCAGCAACAGTGTCCCAAATGCCACTGTCACAGTCTTGCTGTGGACCTATCTGAAGATTACCATGCAATCCTTCCAGCAGGACTGAATACACTTTTGTTCAGCTTGGCATAGTCAGAGGTAATAGGACTAATTCCCATAACAGTAGTATCAGTCCAGAATGCCATCGGCACATAAACAGTTGCAACATGCACATAAAGTGCTTTTACTTGGTCTTACATACCAGGCATGTTCTTATGATCCCTGGTCTTCAGTAGTGAAGAATTTATCAACATTAAAGCAATCATCTGCAAAGGCAAATTAGGAATTTTTCAACATGACCGTACACATAACTTTGCAATCCTAGTGAGATCTATTTTCCATATGCATGCTCCAAGTATAACTAACAGATCAAAAAATGCATAAGGCAAAAGGTCGAGATCATAGGAGCACTCAGACAGGAGTTTAAGGAGTTCATCACTTTCAAGAGTGAAACAATTCTGTATATTGAGGACTTTTGTTGCTTCAGAAATCTTCATGTAAAATATGAGCTTTGTTTTCCAGAAGCCTCAGGGATAGGAGAATGTTCAATAAGGATTAAAGTACTGGAAATCTGGTGTCAAGGCAAATGTGACCTTCAGGCTAGCATATGTTCCTTGAGATCTGAGTTCTTTTTCCTTGACTTAGAACAATGCCTAAATTTATTTTTAACTTGAGAAGGTGTTAATATTTTAATGTAATTTTCAATACATTTTCTTGTCTATCTGTAGAAATTTCATTTACAGCTTTTCTTCTCCTACTCAGCATAGAATAATGATCACAGTAATTAGAATTTAAAAAATAATTGACTAGTTCCTTTTTTCCTCATCTTTCCATGTAGGTCTTTCTCTACAGTACCTGTGTATGAAATATGCGTTGATTTAACCCACTTTATTTTAGTCATCTCTGTTCTTAGCAAGATATTAATAAATTAGCAGTTTGGAAACTCCAAAGAACCTTCCATCATTATCAGTTTCAGAATAGTTTCAGCAAGCTCTAGACATTGGAGAACTACTGATTAGTGGAATCATATTAACTCTTACAAAGTCAAATACACAGCTAGAATGGGTTCCAGCTACTTTTCCATGTGTACTCCTAAAATTAGAAAGATAAATTAGCTTACTATTTCATTCCCAGTTCCTCCCCCCTAGGCCATTTACACCTACAGTCTGTGTATAGGCTCTCTTTTGGAGTGATCCAACTAGTTTCACTTGACGCAGGAGTTGTTCTGGGGAGAGATTGCATTATGGAGAAATCTTGACTGATGTTTTAAACATGATCCCACCAGCTACAGTAGCCTACATTTCAAGTCATCCTTCACAACAGAGCAGACACAATGCCCTTCACGCTACCCACACAAAGGTCTGTGTGTCAGGAAAGTCAACAAATATCCTAAGCTTCCTGGGTTTAAAATGTTGCTCTGGGTAGGGCTACATGTTATTTCAGACATTGTGAACTAGATGAAAAAAAACAAAATCAAACAAACATAAAAACCTCTCTTACAGAAGCAAGAATACCACATATAAGCCTGTGCTGTGGTTTAACCCAGCAGGCAGCTAAGCACCACACAGCCATCCGCTGCCTCCCCCCCGGCCCCGAGTGGGATGTGGGAGAGANTGGTTCCCCCCCTCCCCAAACCTCCCGGTTTTATCGTTCACCGTGATGCCATATTGTTTGGGACATCCCTATGGCCGGTTTGGGTCAGCTGTTCTGGCAGTGTCCCTTCCCAGCTTATGGTGCACCCCCAGCCTCCTCGCTGACAGGGTAGCATGAGAAGCTGAAAAGTCCTTGGCTCTGTGTAAGCACTGCTCTGCAACAACTAAAAGCATCGGTGTGTTATCAGCATTGTTTTTCTCCTAAATTCAAACATGTCCCATACCAGCCACTCTGAAGAAAATTAACTTTATTCCAGCTGAAACCAGGACAGCCTGTAAGCACAGACCACAAGCTATACAATGAGATTATAGCTGTCTGGCCTGGACAGCTATGGCTGTCTAGATGGGGAGCAAGGACATGAGTTGCTTTATACCACTGGGTTTTGAAGATCAGAGATCTCTCTTTGGGAGTATATTTTTGGCAGTATTGATGTAGCTTGCTGTTCCTATTTCTACCAGAACTGAGGATCTCCCTTTAAAGGATTGTGTCCTACCAAAATATTTTATTTTAATTAAATTAAAACAAGTATTATGGCAAAAATAATGTTACACTGATCAGGTTTGTTTGTTTTGATTTTTTTTTTTTTTTGTAGGATCCAGATAAAAATTTATCATAAGATTATAAAAGTAATCAGTATTTCAGTCAGCCTTCTTTCTATTTCCTTCAATGAGTGAAGGAAAGCACACTTCAATGACATTTTGTTTTCATTTAATTTTGACCTCTCTATTTTCTTTTCTAGTCAGACCTGAAGGACAATAGAAATGGCAAATTGGAAATAAAATAGAATATATTATATCCACACTCTTTTGTATATAAGCTGAGAAAAACAACAACAACAACAAAACATCAAAAAAATACTTATATGAATCAGTTATCACATTTGATCAGGAGATGCTTGTGGTTAAAGTCACATTATGTTTGTTTGCTTAAAAATATTGTAAAGGAATGATTGCTGACAAACACTCCTCTATTTATCCATATAGAAATTACAGAATTATAAAAAAATCTCCAGACTAATGTATTCAAATGAGAACTTTTAAGAACATGAGCACCCAAATAAATGTGTTGGGTACTGATGACCTAGCTTAGCTCAGCTTCCTGCAAATTATTTTTCCTGTGCCCCTACATTTCAGCATTCAGTTCACCTGGGACTCTCCCCAGGGTCAGATTGTCAGAAAAACTAATTTTCTGAGTGAAATTGAGAATTTTTCACAATATATTCTTAAACTCTCATACTCCCCCCCCCCCCCCCCCCCCCCTTTGACCTCTAAATAGAAGTTCACTTCTTCTGAAACTTTGGTCAGTTATGCTTAGTTGTTGAGGTTCACCATGCATCTTTTCCTTCTAGGAAGAGGAGATCCATTCACTATACGAATCAGTCACTCTGGTGTATTCAGTCCTTAGCTTGTTTCTAAGATGGCCAACAATTTTTATCTGTCAGCAAATGTATACATATTGCTGTAATGTATTTGCTATATTGACAATGTTTCACTAAGAAATCAGCTGTGATATCCTATTTTGTGGTTTCAATTTACTCTGCTATTGAATCTGCCTAAACTTGCAATGAGGATTAAAATATGAAGGAGAACAAATGATCATGTGGAAAATGATCATATCTAATGTCTAGGCACTTTCCTCCTTTTTGTTTGTCATATTTATTCCCTCTTCCCACTTCCAGGATTACACTTATGCTGTGTGACTGAAACTAAGGCAATTAAACATTTTTCTTCTTTCCATTCAATTTATGGGGTTAGGGCAAAAATCTCTCTATATATGAACACTTGCATCTTCTAACAATAAGGTAGTTCTTTTCTCCGGCTTTCTCCAGCCTGAGCAACTTCCTCCACAGAAAGTTCAAAAATTCTTTCCAAACGTTTCTTTAAAAAAAGTTGCGCACCACTTTTTAATTTAATGGACATTTTACCTCTGTGCATTTAATTTTTCCATTTACCCAAATTGAAGTGAAAAACAAAAAAGAAGAACAAAACAAAACAACAACAACAACAACAACAACCAGGGAGAAACACCGGATCAAATGGAGGAAAAATAGTTCTCAAGAGATGTTTCATTGACATTTACTCTTGAAATGAGGGTTGATAAATTTAAAGGGAAAAAAAATAGGTGAATCCATTTACTAGGAAAATGTGTTTCTGTTCTTAAAACGCTAAACATATGCTCAAACTACCCAACAGAAAAAAAAAAAAAGAAAAGAATCTAAACTTATTCTAACTCTACATGATGCTTTAAAAATATGCTGTTGATGTATTAAGGTATATATTTTTCAGTATTTTAAAACCTGTTTGCAAAATACAGCCAATTGGCATTTGTTCAGAACATGTTAATTATGTCTATTGGCATTTAGATGGGAGACTAGGAGAGTAAAACTCTTTGCACTGCTCTTTGTGCACCATCTTTTATTTTTAACTGGTTGCTTGAGCGTTATTGAAGAGGACAGTCTGTCACAGATTAGTACTGTTCAGTAAGTAATCTATTTCAGCTTCACATTCTTTGCTGAAATATAAATAATACATCAAAAAAAGTCTTTTTTTGTCACTGTTTAGTCTTTTGATCTTTCCTAGTCAAAGACTAATATTAAAGTACATTTCACTTGGCTGCACTAGTAAGGTAAAAATAAAAGAGAGAGAATACACAGGATAGAGGAAAAAAATTGAAAAACAGTACTCCTGCTAGCATATCGAGCACAGTTTCAAAGTACCAGCTGATCCTCCCATCTGCCAGATGGGTCCTACCAGTTATGTTTCAATTATGAGATGGAAGCTCTCGAGGGAACTTGGTATACACAATAGAAATCCTTGCTTGTTTCCTCTTCCTGATTGTCTTTGAGGATAAGCTACTCCCAAAGTATGATTGAAATCTGCTTCTCTGGGCAGCTGTGTAAGCTGAGCAGAAATATATTATCAGTGTTTTAAGACCATTCTTTTAAAACGCGTAATGTGTATATGTATATCTATATCTATACACAACATATATAAATTTTCTAATACCATGTGTGTATATATACATATATGTACATATATATATATGCTATCACACACTCTTTCTTTCTTTTTTTTCTTTTTTTCCCCCCAAACTCGTAAGAGCTTCATCAGACCTTTAGCAGTGCTTTGTACGATTAAAGATGTTGCTCGTGAGCCATCATTAAAGAACCATTCCTACCTGGAACATTCTAGTTAAAGTCTATTCAATAATTTCTTCCTGCCAGGAAGACCCCAGTTACCACTAGAAAGTGAAAATGAAATCTAGATGGAATGAGAAGAATAATTGGTTAAGATTCATGAAGTGTTAAGCATATTTTAGGAAGTTACAATAGATCAGTATAATGGGAAATCACTGCATGTCAGCATTGATCTAATATTTCTTGGGAACTGAGTAACAGTATAATATTCATAGACTTTTTATCCTTTGGAGCTTTTTCTTCTTACAGTGTGTGAGTATAATTAGAAACAGAAGGAAATACTGAAAATCAGAGCCAGCTTCAGCATGGTATGCTGGTCAGAGTTCTTTTGAGCAAAGATTACATGGAAATCAGAGCAGAGAAAAAAACTTGTTTCATTTAGAAATTCAGGATAGGATTTTGGACACTTGGTTTGCAAAGATGGTCTTAAACTGTAGTTTTATGATGAGGAAGTAAGGTTTATTTCGAAGAGGGAATGAGATGGAATGAGATGGAATTGAGTGGACAGTGGTGAAGCTAAACAGGCCCAAAGATCTGCAGGTACAGGGTCATCAAATTTCACACAAGAAATATTTCAACTTGAAGTAAGTTCTTCTTTGTAATCTGTGACTATATGTTGCAAATTCTATCACACAAGTTATACTGAATGTTAAATGATTAAAGATCCTAGGGATAAAAGGCACAAAAACAACAAAGAAAGGAGGATACAATACTAAAATATTGTATAATAATAAAAATATAAAATGACCTAAGATAAAGATTCAAGAGAATTTGGGGGCTTTCTATCAGAATGTTCTTTTCCTATTGATATTGCACTTTTTGGTGAATCGACGTTATCTGTTCATTTGTTTTTTAAAGGAAAAGAGAAAATTTAACTATTTTCATTCAGGTGCAAACTGATAATGAATATGTCAATCATAGAACAAAGGAACAAAGATGCTCAGTTCTTGTTTCATACTTGCAGGTGCTTTTGTAACATGGTTCAAAACCAAGTGTTTCAGTATTACTATTATTGGACTCCAGCAAATGAGAATGTGAATTATTTTAAAGAGTTAGGATAATTAGTCTGAACCAAAAACTTCAGAATATTTCGTCTGAACATGCTGAAAAGAGAATGTTAGTAAATAGTAAGTAAATAAGCTGCAAGGAAAAACCTGACAGGAACAGGAATATTCTTTTCTGTTGTTAAACTATATGAATTTCAGAATAGAAATATACATATGGTAATTTAGCCCATCCATGAGCCATACCTAAAATAATAATAATATTTGCATTATATGCATTTGGTATACCACCAAAAAGTAACTATATATATATATATAAATATTTGTGTGTGGCAGTGACTGTGAGTCTAAAAAATGTTAGTAAAATCCATATGTGCTTTTCTTCTTCTTCCAGTCCCCAGATTCCAGATGACTAGGAGGTATTTTTCAAAGAAACTACAGGGTAAATCTTTCTATTAGACCCTTAAAATTTTAAACCCTTATTCTGGGTAGATAAACTCAAATTGCTCTGCAAAAGGCAGTCATTTAGGTTCAGAAAACTGAATTTATAATTTGCTTTTCCTCTCAATAGGAATTATTCAGCAATGAGGTAATAACAACCTTTAATAAGACAAATTTAGTCATAGTAGAAAAAAATAATTGTATTCAATATTCCATTTGAACTATTCCCCCACAAATTATTCTCCAGGTAGGAATAGTTTGACTTTGGACTGCCTTTTATTAACTATTCAAAACAAAACTTTTTTTTTTTTTTTTTTGGCAATCTGAGTAGAAATACCATTGGAAAATTATCTCAGACAACACAAAAAGGCACTCCAGCAGATCTGGAAAACAGATAATAATTTTTTCCTTTCAGAACAGGGCTTAAAGAACCAAAAAATCCTCATAGAGCAATGTGCCCAGTGGTGAAGAGGTCAGTGTTTCTTTCCAAGTGAATCAGAAAATCTTAACATTTTTTACTAAGAAATTATTTAAGGCAATTGGCACTCCCTTCATCATGTAAGTGCAATCTTTAAGGAACAGAGTTTTGCTAATTAATGTAAAACCCAATATAATTGTTTTTTATACCTTTTTGTGGTGTACACCATCCCGCTTTCCAGAAGTACTGTCCAAAAACAAACAGAGGAATCATTTTAGGTGCCATTAAATCCTAGCAGAAGACGAATTTATTAAGAGAAAATAACTTTCCTCAGTTCCAGGAGTACACAACTGGCAGTACTAACACCTCCTGTATTACTCTGCATTGAGAAAAAAAGGAAAGAAAAATCCACACAGGAAAAAAAAAAAAAATCCACCAAACCACTGGAACAGACAAACTGAGGACCTTTGATATTCATAATGCCAGATATTCAGGAACAGAACTTGCACAGGATTTATCTTGTTGTTCAGACTATGCCCTTCTTAACAAAATCTTGGATATAAAAAAGAACTAGCTCTTTATTTAACTCCATTTACTGGAGAAAAGAATTTGACCCTTGATTTTACCAATAGACTAAGAATGAATAAAACAGATCATTAAACTACTGCCCTTAGCACAATNCCAGGAAATGTGTGGAAAAGAGATAAAAGTTAATATACTGTTTCAAAAATACTTCATTCTCAGAATTTTCAAGAAAATATTATCATGCAGCAGTGTTTTATAGTATTTGTGTCTAATTACGCCATTCATTTATCCTGGGACCGAAATGCTTTTCTGTAAAATGTTCAGACTTCCATGAGAAGCCCCATCTCTGTACATGCCTTGACATTACTTTGTTAAGCTTTAATTAAATAAGTGAAAAATATGATTTGTTCTCTTTTCTATGATTTAATATCTCTCCTCAGTCCTGTCCATTACTACTTCATTTAATTATAAAGATATTTAGAAATAGCTTCCTTCAATTAATGATCATTATAGTCACAATTCAAAGGACATTTGTTTGTGTGCCGTAATACATTTTAAAAGGAATTAATTGTGCTTAGAGTGGATTTTTTTTTTTTTTCCCTAAGAGCACCCAGCTCAAGCCTATAAGCAAAATGCTAAATGTTCCTTTTCCATTATGGCTCCTGAGCAAGGTATGGCAGGAGTACACCTCAGGCAGCGTATTGTAGGTACAGAAGACTTTGCCATTGTTGTCTCATTCTCATACCACCTTTCCCTGATAATACAACCTGTGATGGTGCCCCAGTGGTGGTGATGACAGTAACATCATACAGCTGTTCAGCATTTCCAGAAGAGAAAACTCACAGTTTAGGCAAGCAGGCTCTGTTCCTATGTCAGTTCTACTACGCACACACACATAAGGCATTGAGGAGACAATACCTTTTCATAATCTTAGACATTCCATAGTTTGAGGGACTTCAGAAAATATTCAGATGGCTGGAAAGTTTCAAGCCTGTCACATTTCACTCCCAAAATGTGAAATAAGGGTCGTCCCATTAACAGTCACTGTGTCCAGATGTACAGAAATGAATGTGCACCAGAGCACTGGAGAACCAATGGAGAATGTGACTTCTAATTCAAAACTGCAAGGAAAAGGAAAAATGAAAGGAAAAGAAAAAGGAAAAGAAAAAGAAAAGAAAAAGAAAAAGAAAAAGAAAAAGAAAAAGAAAAAGAAAAAGAAAAAGAAAAAGAAAAAGAAAAAGGAAAAGAAAAAGAAAAAGAAAAAGAGAAAGAAAAAGAAAAAGAAAAAGAAAAAGAAAAAGAAAAAGAAAAAGAAAAAGAAAAGAAAAAAGAAAAAGGGGGAAAATTGCACAGAGAATTTGTGTTCATTTTTATGAAATGCAGTGTTATGCTTAGAGTTATGTCTGTGCTGGTGAGTTCACACCAGTGAGATCTCCAGCCCTCTGACACATCTAGGGGTCAGTCTGGCAGGTGATGAAGAAGTATGGGGTTCTGTTAGAAGAAGTGGAAAGCAGGACGGGGCTGGGGTTTCCAACACAGAAACCCCTAATGCTTGCAAAAGCATCGCTGGGGGCAAGGGATATAACAGCCAGAAGGCTGGCTGGCACAGATGAGACAGGGGGTAAGACAGAAAGGCATCCACCCAGCTTCCAGGAGAAGTCCCATCCTTCTCCAAGCAGCCTCCTGGGCCATTTGCCCTGGGAGTCATGCCCCTCTTCCAGTGAGGTGGCCTGTGGCACCAGCCAGCTCTGGTGCTACAGGTGAGGTCACTTTAAAGTATGGTAATGAAAAGGAACTGCATGGGCTGAAGATCATTTTGTGGGGCAGCAGTTCACTCAGTGGCGGTTTATGTGGTGAACACACAAATAAAATGTCAAAAATAGCCAAGCAAAGCTGCATGGCTTCAGGCAGTTGGCCTGAGGCCATAATTCACTGATTTCCTGGCTTCAGCTTGATGCTGGCACAAGAAAATCCCACACTTCCCTGCTCTGGGAAATTATTCCCACTAGTGTGCCAGGATTTGCTGTTGCCTCAGATTTTTTGTCAGTCATTCTGTAAGATGGATCGGACAAATGGGGAAAGCTAAAAAAAAAAAGGGTTTTAAAAAGCTCAGAAGTCACATCACAGTTTCAAAGCATCCTGACCTACCTACAACCAAAGAGCAGCAAATCGGAGCATGGAAGACGGAACAGGCAACCAAAAAGCAAAAATGCAGTATGACACCTTCTCTTTCAAAACTGTGCTTGATTCTTTGTTTCATCAATGCATGATTTTTAAATATATTTAAACATGAAGTTCGGAGGTTTGTTCATCACAAAATCTTGTTTGTTTGGTTACCTCTAAAACTTCTACAACCTGTTATTTTTTTATCCTATGATAACAAGTAGAAGCCCTATTTTGCTGTGACAAATCCAAGTAATGGAAAAAAGAAATGTTTTTTGATCAAAAATGCCTATAACCAAAATAAACGGATGACTCACACAAAATTTGAATGGAGATCTGTTGAATTTTTAATTGAAAAAAACATCTTATCTATTTACTGAAATTCTAAATTTTAGTGGGAAGAACTGTTATTTGTGGTATACATTTTATAAAATAATAATATCAAGAAAGATTCAAAAAATTAAAATAAAAAAGAGCAATAATTAAACAAAATCAAAATTACATTCAAAATAAAACAACCCCCCAAAACCAATACTTAGTTTTGGAATGCATTCCTAAAATGGCTGGAAAAATTTGTTTTTGAAATATTTCTTTTAGAAAATCAAAATGACAACATATTAAAAATCAATCAAGAAAAGGAATTCATTCTATAGGTTTGAACAAAGACGTAGTTTAAAATTAAAAACTGTATTTTCTCTAACATCTGTGCCATGAACAAACAGTGTATCCTGAGTAGAAATAGGTAATAACCCATTTTAAATTTTAACAGCTAAAGTACTGTAGGATTCACTAACACAACCAACACAGCCAGGCTTCCCACAGGAATCCAAACTATGTCCATAAGTTCATTCTGAAACTCCTGAGCACTAAAAACAATTGTAAGACAATTTAATTAGCATATTAATAATTTAATACAATGCAGCAGTTGATGTCTGACCTGGCTTATATTAAATTAAAACTGATGACCTTTTTAATTTACTGAAAGAAATGGCAGTTATAGTTATTTTCCCAGGCACAAGTGTAGTTCAAATTCTTTTGAAAATGGTCATTTGCAAAAATCTAATTTCTTCTCTGAACAATTGAAGGGTCTGTTGTACCCAGACACTACATTTGAAATTATCCATTACTGCTGACCTAAATTTCTTAAAATGAGTTGTTGTATACTTTTTCAGTCTACTTCAAGAAATGTTGTATGCCTCTCCCTTTAGAAATGAAATTTCATAATAAGATTTCTTTTTCAAAACACTTAGTTCTTCAGCTCTAACATTAGCAAAAGGAGTATGGTTCAGTGAATACTTGAGCAGGATTCAATGAAATTTCAATAGTGTTGGAGACAAGAATGTACAAGAAAAAAGTCCACAGAAAGTAAGTTAATAGTATTGTGTTGTTTACACTTGAAATGAAAATATATTCTTTATATAAAATATACTACTAAAATGACAGTCGTATATGTTGCTACATATTTACACAGTCATAATACACTTGAAACGTCAAAATAAAAATGAAATTAAAAATAACAATTGTTATAATTTTTTTCATAATACATTTGTTTAAAAGCTAATTAAAAATAAGAGGGGTCACTTACTAGTAAGACACGGAGAGTAAGATGCCACAACAGTTATTCAATAAATATATGGGAGAACTTACTGAAAAATTTTAATGAAACTTGCTTTCCAAATACATATGCTTTGTCACAGTTTAAGGATATAATGACTGGTAAAGGTCAAAGATATGTCATCAGGAATCTGATTCACCAAACTTTTGTGGAAATTGCAGTTGATTGGGAATGCAAACATTCACTGAAGACAGAAAAAGAGGCAAAATTCATACTTACTCAAATGGAAATTATTCTCAGGAGGAAAACTGCTCTCATGGCCAAAGAATGTCCAATCTCAAATTGCTGTTTTCTGGTTCCAAAGTGCTTGGGACATAGAGTCATCTGGAAACTGAATTTCCATTCCCTGATTGTAACAGAACGTTAAATAACAATAACATATGGCTGTAAAACTAGTTCTTATTCAACCGTTTTCAAATACTTCCTATGTGAGTTTTATGTGTAAAATTACTCCAAAGCAGAACAACCATAATCAAGTTTTTGTTTGTTTGCTTGTTTTTTGATAAAACCAAAGCCTCATACTGTTTCAGTTTGGAAACACCGGTATAGGATCACTGCTTTCAGCAGTAAAAAGAATTCAGTTTTATTTGGCAGCTAGTACAGCTTCCAATGTTGAGACTGTCCATGCAACTTCCTTTGAGCTAACATTTCAGCCTTAGTGGTGACATTTGTGTATGGTACTTAACTTGACATAAGCTAATTAAATTGTGGAAATGCTGATGCAGATTAAAATATGTAAGAGCTGCCCTGTTACCTAAAGTGATTATGGCAAACACTCTTACTATTCAAAAACAAAAACATACAGAAAAAAAAAAAAACCCTATGTGATTTTTCTGAATTCAGAATGTCTGTTATTTGACAGAATTATTTTAACTCAGTAACTGAATACAAAATTAAAATATAATGATATATGGTAATAATAATATGATTCTAAAGTAGTGGGGTAAATCTGAATACATGATTTGTGCAGTCAGGAAGAAGTATGCCCTGGACAATTAGTTGATGTGATTAAAAGATTCCTATGAAAATTAATATGTTAAATAGATAAAATATGTCAAGTTTAGATTGATCACCCAGAACTTCCATTTCTGTGACAAATTAAAATCTCCAATATTTCAAAAACACAATACATTTAATAAAACATTGCATAAATACAACACATATGTAAATCTATACATTTGTAGGTATATTAAAAATATATCGCTCTCTTTCCTAGATATTGTTATCTGTATATGTACATGACCTGTAAAAAATACCTGAGGGGACAATGTAAAGAGGATGGGACCAAACTCTTCTCGGTGGTGGCCTGCAATGGGACAAGGGGTAATAAGTACAAATTGAAACGCAGGAAGTTTCATCTCCATGTGAAGAAGAACTTCTTTACTGTGAGGGTGACAGAGCACTGAACTGGCTGCCCAGAGAGGTCGTGGAGTCTCCTTCTTTGGAGATATTCAAAACCCGCCCGGATGCGACCCTGTGCAACGTGCTCTAGATCACCCTGCTGGAGGAGGGGGGTTGGACTGGATGATCTCTGAAGGTCCCTTCCAACCTCAACCAGTCTGTGATTCTGTGATAAATAAACATGCCAGAGTAATCAGAATATGTGAAAACACAGAACTTTCACCTTATAGAAACTTACTTACTGAAGCCTTTGTTACACATAAGAGAAGATATAATAATAGAAAAACAGACCTTCATCCCTGCCTATGTCCAAAACTACTGCACCTCACCAGCACAAGCTGCACCTGCAGTTAGGATGACCCATTCTCTGAGGGACATTGTTTTGCTGTCCATGTTTTCACAAACAGGACTATAATTACAGTAATCCCAACTAAGAAAGACTTTTTTTTTATTCTTTTTGAATACAAGTGCCCTCAAATGTTGCAAAACATACAGGCTGGCTAGGACTGGTGCTTCCAGTGAGCTTCCTGTTCCTTAACAGCTGTAATCAGAGAGTCCTTCCTGGGTGAGCTGTCACTCTGTCTAAAGGTGATATAGGTCTTCTCCACATTTACCAAATGGGGCTACTGAAGATGTCTGCATCCTTCAAGCCACCTGAGTAACAAAGAGAAACGAAAACAACCTTTTGGAAATTTAAGAAAATGAGACCTGCTGATACAGATAATCAAAGGTTGCTGTTAAGGCTAATTTGCACAGTGACTGTATGCCTACATCCGTGTGTTTAGGAAGAGCTGAACTTCTTTGAAGAGTTTAAACTGAAAAACATTTTTTTTTTCATATTAAGGCCAATATAGTCAATCAATCAAGAAAATCATGGATTTGTTTCCTAATTCTTCTTATTTTTGCCATTCCTTTTTAACAGCAACTTTTTTTTTTTTTTCCTCAGTGCCCGGGAGAAGCTTTCTGATCTGTGGAAGACTGATATCTAGACTAGCTTTCCCCTGTGGCCAGCCAACATTTGGGATAGCCGTTTTCTCAGAGACAGACATCCTGAAGCAGGGAGTAGCAGAACAGCTATAGAGAGCTTCACGTGATGGAACTGCCCTCCACAAAGGACGCAAGTGCTGCCAGGTAGCTCAGTGAAAGTTAAACATTTTTCGAAACTATGTTTATTTTGACATTTGCCATTGGAACTGTGTTATTCTGGGAAGTCTGAGAGATAAATTGAGATCTTGATATGTACATCCATACACTAAACAAAAAAACATCACAAGTGAATATACATTTCACTACAAATTTCTTAATGTTATTTTATTCCTCCCTGTAATTTAAGCAATCCAAGGTAATACATGTAACCAATTCCTTTTTGAAATGAATTCTTATCTAATTAATGCTGTCTTTGCCTAGACTAATTCTACTTTCTTCTCTGGGGAAGTATAAAGTATCAGAAGCATTATATAAAGTACCAGAACATTTTGTAACACAGTAGGTTTTGTTAGATGCCTTTTGATAACTGTATTCTATATTCTCCTGTTTTTTTTTGTTTTTGTTTTTTTTTTTTTTACCCTCGTAAAAGAAGAGGTAAGTTTTCAGTCACATCAAGATGACACGTTAATAGTGTGCTTAGAACAGAAGAACAGCTTTGTACTGACTGCAATACTTGGCAGTAAGACAGAGCCCAATCCATCCCACTGTATTGTCTCTGATACCAGCCAGGAGGAGCAGATGCTTAGGAAAAGAACATAATAAAAAGGAAGTACAGAGGGTAGTTCTTTTCTTAGCATAGCCTTCCTTATTGCAGCTATAGCCAGTAGTTTCCTGAACTTATGACTGTGTTTAGACTATTGCAAAGAAAAGTTATCAAAGAATGTAAAGTCCATATATTTGTATAATGCATTTTTAACCTCTTCTTGTGGTTTAACCCAGCAGGCAGCTAAGCACCACACAGCTGCTCGCTCACTGCCCCACAGCAGGCTGAAGGAGAGAATTGGAAAGGTAAAGGTGCGAGAACTCATCGGCTTAGATAAGGACAGCTTGCTAGGTAAAGCAAAAGCAGCAAAAGCTGCACACAAGCAAAGCAAAACAAGGAATTTCTTCACTGCTTCCCATCAGCAGGCAGATATTCAGGTGTTTCCAGGAAAGCAGGCATAACGGTTTCTTGGGAAGACAAACGCCATCACTCCAAGCATTCACCCCTTCCTCTTTCTTTCTCCCAGCTTTTATTGCTGAGCATGATGCCATATGGTATGGGACATCTCTTTGGTCAGTCTGGGTCAGCTGTCCTGGCTGTGTCCTCTCCCAGCTCCTTGTGCACCCCCAGCAGGGAAAAAAAGCAAAAAAGTCCTTGACTTACTTTAAGCACTGCTCAACAAGAACTAAAAACATCAGTGTGTTATCAACAGTGTTTTCATCACAAATCCAAAACACTGCATCATATTACCTCTACAAAGAAAATTGTCTTTATCCCAGCCAAAACCATGACCCCTCTGTAAGAATGTGCAGTCAGCTATCTAGGCATATGGAAGTATAAGGAAAGACAAAAGTTTACTCTCTTCTTTTCATTTTTGTTTCTATATGCTGAATACTTGCTTGGAAGAAGCAGTGATGGCATAGAGTCCTAGAAGAGCCAGCATGGTTTCGATTATATCATTTCAGAATTTATGCATATACATTAAAAGAAAAAAATATATATAGAGAAAAAAAATGGTGAGTAGAGTGCAAATTGCAATCATTGCAACTCAAATTAGTCTTAACAACAAAGTATATACATAGTAAACAACAGTTTTCAAGAAATAATCTATTGTCAAATCTCATGTTCTAGGGTTAAATTTAGTCTCAAGTCGTTAAACTAAATCAACTATTTCAGCAAGGGTATCATGGTTTTGGCTGGGACAGAGTTAATTTTCTTTGTAGAGGCTCATACAATGCTGTGTTTTGGATTTTTGATGAAAAT
>VXAL01018924.1:92083-140620 GCA_013399475.1 Chauna torquata
ATCTAATAGAGAAATAAGAAATCTCAGGAAAAAAAACCTCTTAAACGTTTTAATGACAGGTTGGTTCAAAATTCGTATCTTTCTTTCCTTTGAAGGTATGAAACATTTCTAGTCAGACATGGAACCTGTCTGTACATATATGCTTCTTTGTTTAACAACTGGATATATTAAAAGCAGATAAATCTCAGAAGTCTGAGAAGGGACTATGATCTTTTTTTTTTTCTTCCCCCTCCTGCCCAGGGAATACATCTATAATTTTAATTAAAACACCTGACTGTGAAGGAGTACAGAATGCAAGTTCAATGAATCATTCAGCTAGGCATGATTATAACATTCTTAAACAATTCAGGACAGAAATAAAATTTTAAATGTCTTAAGTGGTAAAATTAGTTGTTAGAAGCGTATGGAGATACAAAGAAAACAGAAAGACATATTTAGGTACAGAATCTAATGGTTACCAAAAAAGAGATATTGAAGTTTTAAAATTGGTTTAAAAGTTTCATACCCTCATTTCACAGCTGTTTATAAGAAAGAATGAAACTAATAATTGGCAAACAGTGAATGAAGTGGGAAATTTGTATCCATTAACGTTTCTTAACACCTTTTGAACTCAAAAATTCCATAATGTAGCAGTGAAAAGATGTTAGGTGTATTGTTAAATCTTCCCTTTTATAATTGTCCCGTAAAAATTCACAGTACTAGAGAACTGTTTCTCCACCTTTATCAGACTTAAAGGAGTAAAAAAATACATACATATATATATTACATATATATACATTTCNACAGGTAACAAATTCTGCCTCTCCAGAAGGTTTACTTCTGAGACCAGAATTTGCAATCTCTTGAATTTTGGATGATAATTTAAAACCTATGAGGATTATCATAAATATGATAATCAGAAATATGATGATTATCAAGAATAATAATTATGCAGAGGCAAAGGACAAGGAGTTGGGATTTTTTTATGGACTTTGACTAGGTTGAACAGGCATCTTTTATTTTCTCTCACAAAGTAGGAGCAAGTCCTTTAGGCTCAGATGATGGGACCATACAGTTCTGTCTATGTTAATACACGGAGCTGCTGAATGTAAGCAGGATAGCTGAGGAGAAGGGAAATGATGCACTGCCCCATAACAAACAAAGCACTGTCATGTATACTGTCTCTTTGCCAGCTCCTNATTTTTTTATGGACTTTGACTAGGTTGAACAGGCATCTTTTATTTTCTCTCACAAAGTAGGAGCAAGTCCTTTAGGCTCAGATGATGGGACCATACGGTTCTATCTATGTTAGTACACGGAGCTGCTGAATGTAAGCAGGATAGCTGAGGAGAAGGGAAATGATGCACTGCCCCATAACAAACAAAGCACTGTCATGTATACTGTCTCTTTGCCAGCTCCTTAGCACATTAGGAATACTCCAACTTTTTATGCCCAATTGATTTTTAGCTGTGAATAGGGGTGTATCTGTGGGTCTGCCTCTTCCTCTTTTGCAGAGCTAACCCTATATAGGAACATTAAGGTATTCATTCATGGCTGGGAAGACACAAATACCTTTTTTTGTCTTTGAGCTACCGTAAAAGCCAAAAGTATGCTATCCCCCAATGCCTGATAGCTAGAAGTTGATTAAGTTAACCTAATGGCTTTTAGTCCATGGCTATATGCAGTAGCTGGAGACTCACTGGTATTTCAACAGTCTGAGCAAATGTTCTAGGACTGTGAAAGTTTTTTTTGTGGATCATGTGTTACTGATTACTTTCAGAGGATGATTTCTGTCAAGATAAAACTATGCTTTAGAAAAGATTATTTTATTCAGAGATTAGAACAGTTAGATTGTATTTCAACTGAATTTATACATCTTTTATGGCCCATGTACACATATAACAGAAAATGTTATTTTTGTTTCTGCAGTTGTAAAAAGACAAAGTTCACAGATTCTTCAAGTACTTTTCACAGTTCAACAGCATTCAGAACTGCAGATAAACGGATCTGGAAGGATTTTATACACTTATTACACTTACATGTGGTTCCCCTTCCTGTCATCTATACAGTTATCATTTACCCAACATGTTCTTGAAGATTTCCAGTTATCGCTCATCTTCTCAAAGAGCTATTTCAAATAGAAATAATACTGCTTTACTATGTTTTATAAAGGCATGTTTTCCCCATCTATCTAATCTCTCTTGTTGCAGTTTAAGAACATTACTTCTTCTATCCACTATGGATGAGAGGAGATATTCCTTCCTTTGCAACAGCTTTCTTTTAATTGAGGACCGAGTGATGTGGTTTCCTCCTCTCTATCACTCACATGCATGCATAAATAGTATACCCCATATTCTCCTTTCAACATTTCCTCATAGTTCATATTTTATACAGTAATGATCATTCTTTTTCTAGAAAAAAATATTCAGAGAAAAATTCTAAATATTGGCCTCTGTTTTTACAAATGTTTAACAAAACATTGATATTTATTAATAATACTGAAAATAATGATAATGCTGTTATTTATTTAAACTTTCTAATTACTTAAAATATTTATCATCTTCCCAAACACTTACTTAAAAGCAACATATTTTCCTCTGCTAAGACTAAATTTAACAGAGCATAGCAATCATATTTGAAGAAATATTTTGAATGGATAAAAATAACTTTAAACCAGTAAAATAAAAAATAATATTAAGTAGTTGAGAAGTTTATAATATTAGACAACTGTATCTATGTAACTAGTCCATTAAGACCAAACACTTTCTAGCAATATTATATATCTGGTAAAATATTTTAAAATGAAATATTATCATGCTATCAGAGATATGTAAATAATGTAAATAATTTGATCAAAGAGCATTTATTTCTGACTTAGTGAACAAATCAAATACTTTCATAGATAAAACCCTGCTAGATCAACAATTTTCAAGATGTGGGTAATACAAAGCATTATACCATGTCTCAAATATCTAAAGTGAATGGTTTTGGTTTCTTTTTTTTTTTTTTCATTACTCCCACTTTTAGCTTAGAGAAACTGGTACGTGACATGTCAAGAGCAGTGTCATCAAATCTAGCTGAAATGGCTATTATTTGAAGTTTGGAGGGCTGCTGTATACATGCTATTTGGGAAAATGAAATAAGATTTAAAGATTGTTCAGAGTTTTGAAATCAACTATTATTAAGTGGGGAAAAAGCAGAATTTCTGTTTTAATGTAAAAGTGCTCATTATTGTCTGTTTTATGTTGTTAGTGATGATTGAATTGTTTTATTCTTCTCTATCTAAAATTGTTTGATTTGACAATAAAAGGCAACAAATTGGTTAATGACTGTTCTTCCCTAAACCTTTGCAGCTTTCAGCAAAGATGTCAAGCAAGTAGAAAGAGATCTCTGTTAGGAGTAATATTTTTTTCAACAGGAAAATTTTCTTAAGGTTGACTTTAACATCAGCTTCATTCTACTGTTCAAGCATTTTTTCTTTAACCGGATGGTTCCCTGTGGACATCTGCAATTCAGTAACAGCAATATAAGGAATGCCATGAGCCTCTTACACTTTGGTTTTCTCAATGTCTCAGTCTTGTTCTTCTTCTCCAATTAAAACCTACATTTTCAAGGGAGTTAGGGTTTGTCTTACATGATTTTTCTTGTTTTTGAAGAAAATAAGAGTTGAAAAAGTTCACTACTTCAGAACAACTAAGATTTGTTCAGTAGGGTCACATATTCTTTTTCCCCTGGAGCTCTTTTTCTTCTTCACACCCCCAGTTTTCTTTTTACACTTCAGTAACTTTCTTCTTCAGTCATCCAAGTTGAGTTTAAATAGTTTTCTCTATCTGAAAAATAACATCAAAGTCTGTACAAGTTACTGAAAAGTGTATGTATGGTTGGATCACTGTAAATACGTATTACGAATATATTTCTGATGTACATGTAATGACAAAAACTTTGGAAAGAGTCATGAGAAGATGACTTTAGACAGAGACTACTGCAGGACTGTAAGATAAATTTTCATGTTTGGCATTGCTGTTTGCATATCCTATTGTTATGACTAATTTCCTATATTTTGTGTAATGAAATGTAATGATTTGCCCTGCTGGTGTCTCCTACAAATCAATAACTATAGCATCAACAGATGAGTCAGAATAAATACACTCTACAGTCTAGTTGCACTATTTAAACAAGAAATAGGACTTGAACACTTTGGGACACAATCCAAATCATTGGACTTTAAATGTGAAATAATTACACTGTGAAAGGTATTTTTCTCATAATTGAGATAAGCCCATAACTACACTTCAGTCTTATTCCAAAACTGTGCTCAAGAGGGAAAAAAAATGGATGCGTTTAAATAATATTGTATGATATGGATTAAAAAAAGAAAGAATTGATAATCGTGATTCACCACAGGAAATTGAATAAGCACAGAGTAAATTCCTCAATAAATTAAGTGATCACATAGTAAGGGTCTCTGAGAATTCTCCAGTGGATTCTCATTCACAGGAGACGGGTGAAAATGAAATTGATTTACAGGCAATCTTCCTTGGAGCTCTTCTTTGTGTAGATATAGGTCACAATCTAACTGTGCAGCAAAGGAAGAAACTGAAATGCAGTTTCAAGGTCCTCATAAATGGCTTGCAAATAAACAAGATGGAAGAGAACAGTGGTTGACTGTGCATGGGTGGGTGGGTTTGGCAAGAAGGATGTGGAAAGAGCAGACAAACTCTTGTTCATTAACATAGGCCAGCTAAGGGCAGAAACATGGGAATATAATTTTTAGAAGACAGGTGAAGGATGAGTATCATCATTTACACTAAATCTTAAAGTACTTTCTACATATCTGTGTGGATGATGAACCTTACTGCATTTAAGGACTTCTTTCTTCAAATGCATATTGCATACTGATTTTTTTATGTTTAATTTTTCACATGATCATGATATAACCATACCTGAGGAAGAATACCTACAAAACTGACTGTTTACAAAGAAAATCCTGCTGGCAGTTCTTTCGGAACTGTTATAACAGTATTCCATAAATATTTCAGGAAGGGGGAAGAGGAAAAAAAAAAAAAAAAGACTTAATAGACCAGCATATCACAACTGTACAGATTCTTGTCTGTACAAGACAAACAACTTGTCACTCAAGAATTTGAATATCTTTAGTGTTAGACAAACTGCTGGGATATTTATAATAATGGTTCTGTGAGTAGTCACATGTTCTTTTTTATGCTGTTTCAACTACAAGTATTTTAAACATGAAAGTAATACCGCTTAATGACAGTTAGAAAATAGCTAATACTGCACAGGTTATCAATTTTCAAGTAAACCTGTTCAAAAATTAATAGAACTCAAGAAAAGCTAATCGATAACAAAGAATATAAGTATCTTTTTAGTCTGAGTTGTTTATTCAGTGACAGTCCATTTGTTCTTTCATTGTACCAGGTCTATATTTCAGGATCTTCGTTCTGCATAGGAGCCTGGTTTTATAAAAAACAAACAAACAAACAAACAAAGGATGACATAGAATCATAGAATGAAGTTAGTTAGAAGGGACCTTGATGGTCCAACCCCTTAGAGAAGCAGGGCCAAATAGAGCAATTTGCTCAGGACCTTTTCAGGCTGTTTTAAATATCTCCACAGATGGAATTTTCACAGCCTTACTGAGTGTTTCACAATCCTTGTGGTAAAATTATTTTCTCCAAAGTCTGATCAGAATTTTCTTGTGCACTGACTTGATTCAGCCTCCTCTTCTCCAGGCTGAACAAAATCCTGTTCTCTCTGCCTCTCCTTATACAACATGTGCTTCAACCCCAGTTGTCATGGTGGTCCTCTGCTTGAGTCTTTTCAGTTTGACAGTGACTTTCTTGTACTAGAGAGCATTAAACTGAGCACAGCACTCTGGATGCTGTTCACATTCAGATCATTGTTTACTGTGACCTTCAAGTCTTGCAAAGGTCTTTGCAAGTCTCTGCAGAGCTATTCTGTCTCCAGCCAGTGCCCAGCCTAAACTCCATAGTTTGGTGTGTTTACTCCATACCAGATGCAGAAGTTTCTGTGTTCTTTCATGGAACTTTTGGAGGTGTCTATCAACCCATTTTCCCAGGATGTCGAAGTTGCCCTACAGTGGCTCTGCCCTATCGAATATCAATCACTCCTCCTGCTGCTCCCCACCCTACATGCTGTTTGGTACCATCCCCCAAACACACTGAGGGTGCACTCTGTCTCAATATCTTGGTCTTTAATAAAGCCATTTAACAGTATTAGCCTCAGTAGTGACCCCTGAAGAACACCAGCAGTGACTGGCCATAAGTTGGACTTTATATTATTGAACTCAGTTCCTTGAACCCAACAGTTCAGCCCATTTTTCAAGCATCCTATGCCCGACCTACCCAAACCATATCTCAATAGCTGTAAGTATAGAGTGGGTGAATATGTTAGAATTAAAGTCAAGGCAAACAACATCTACCACCCTTTCCTCATCTACAGGGGTAGTCATCTCTTCGTAAGTTATCATGTTGCTTAGACACAAGCTGCCTTTAGTAAATCCATGCTGGCTGCTCTCACTCATTTCTCCTCCTTCATGTACCTGCACATAGCCTCCGGTAGGATTTATTCCACTATCCTGCTGAAGACTGAGATTTGGCTGACCACCTCTAGTTTTCCAGATCTTTCTTGCCTTTCTTGAAGATGCAGTTAAGGTTTTCTTGGTATACTTTTAAGTATACCAAAGTATACTTTTAAGAGCAAAGACTTTACAATATATATGTAAGTTGTGTAAAATAAATAAATATTTTATATTTTTAGACTGCAATGAGACAAGCATATTTTACATATATGAGAAAAGTTATCTTTCTTAGTCCTGGTCTGCATCAACTTCAAAAATTTGCATGATAATGTGTGGTTGTAGAATAGTGTCTAAATACTCTGACAGAATCATCCGTTCTGAAAACATAAAATACTTGATACATCAGAAAGCATTAGTCAAATCAATTTAACCTCTTCAACCGGCTGAGTTTCCATTTAATGCAAAGTATAACATCCCATCCAACATAATTAGTCATCTTTGATTACCTTGATATCAGAATGAAAAAAAAAAAAAGCCTAAATAATGAAGCCTAAATAATTAATGTACTCTTTCTGTTACATTAGTATAAGAAAACAATAAGTTCATATGGTTAATATGAAGTTTTTCATTGTTGATTTTTTTTAGTTATATATAGTTTTATGTTTGTGTTCATATATATATATTTTTAATCTTCTTTTTATCTAGCTCAATCAACTATGTATTGCAAATACAAATTGATATATACATAATTTTATGTAATATAACATACAAAGATCACAATATATTCAGTCATAAAATAAAATACAGAGAATACCAAATAAGATAAATATAAATATATAGATAAATATAGAAATATATACATTATATTTCTATATAGAAATATAGATAAATAAGAGAGAGTTAGGGCATCTTGTATCAGCTGAGAACCTGGCCTTTAGTAATAGAATTGCTGTGTTTGTTAGCATAGTATTCTTACTTGAGAGGATAAATTGTCAATGTTTAAATACCTAGCCATACACATACTTTAACACAGATACATGTATTTACAGGAGACCAGTTCCATAGAAACCAACCTTCTCTTTCAAAGTCTTTAAGTCATGTTATATCCTTCAATGCGTCATTTTTACTTTGTTCTGTTAGATATAACATTAAGTGCATATCTAAATAATATTGTTAGTCCAGGACAATTCGTACTTTTACTATTTTTTACATTTTATAAATGATTACATGTATAAAATTTGAAGGCATTTCTGGACCAAAGAGTTCATTAGCCCGCCTCAGTGTGGTGGTTTTACCCAGCTAAACAGCTGACCTCCACCACAACCGCTCGCTCACTCCCCCTCCTCAAAGAAGCAGGGGGAGAAAATATGATGGACAAGGGCTTAAGGGTTGAGATAAGGACAAGCAGGTTACTCACTAATTATCATCACGGGCAAAACAGACTCAACACAGGGAGATTAATATAATTTATTACTATAACTAGCAAACTAGAGCAGTGAGAAACTAAAAGCAAACTAAAAACACCTTCCCCCCCATCCACCCTCTTCTACCTCCTCCCCCCGAGCGGCACGGGGGAATGGGGAATGGGGGCTGCGGTCAGTCCATATTGCTTCGTCTCTGCCGCTCCTTCATGGTCACTCTCTGCCCCTGCTCCAGTGTGGGGTCCCTCCCACGGGATACTGTCCTTCCTGAATGGGTCCTGCGTGGGCTTCCCACAGGCTGCAGCTCTTCAAGAGCTGCTCCAATATGGGTCCGTACCACGGGGTCCATCCTTCAGGAGCAAACTGCTCCAGCATGGGTCCCCCACGGGTGGCAGCTCCCACCGGATCACCTGCTCCTGCGTGGGCTCCTCTCCACGGGCTACAGGTCCGGCCCGGAGCCTGCTCCTGCGGGGGCTCTCCATGGGCTGCAGCCTCCTTCAGGCCACATCCACCTGCTCCACCGTGGGCTCCTCCACGGGCTGCAGCGTGGAGATCTGCTCCATGTGGTACCCCATGGGCTGCAAGGGGACAGCCTGCTCCACCATGGGCCTCACCACGGACTGCAGGGGAACTTCTGCTCCGGTGCCTGGAGCACCTCCTGCCCTCCTTCTTCACTGACCTTGGTGTCTGCAGGGCTGTTCCTCACTCCTCTCACTCCCAGCTGCTGTTGCGCAGCAGTTTTTTCCCCTTCTTGAATATGCTCTCACAGAGGCACAACGAACATCACTCATTGGGTCAGGTCTGGCCAGCAGCAGGTCCCTTTTGGAGCCGGCTGGAGCTGGCTCTGATCTGACATGGGGCAGCTTCTGGAATCTTCTCACAGAAGCCACCCCTGTGGCCCCCCTGCTACCAAACCTTTACCACGTAAACCCAATACACTCAGTGACCAAAGGAAGAACCAAAAGGCTGGAGCTGGTAAATATCAGAATGAACAGATATGAAGTTACAAATGCCAATTATTTTTAAAACATTCTTTCTTCAGAAGTAAAGTATTATATATGCTGAATTATATATGCTGAGTAAACATATACAAAAATATATCTGCTGAGTACAATGCTGAGTTATATATATATATTCTTTCTGCACTGTAGCTGTTTGTTTAGAATTAGCAGATGATAAAAACAATGGTGTACTATATTTAGACTAACATGTAGGATTTGCTCCTGTAGCACATAATGTACAAGATGTGATGCCAGCAGAGGAAAGTGATGTCTGAACCCTAGAGGGGATTCAGGTGGTTTCTACTTAATTTTTGCTTCCTTATTGATGTCTCAGTCCTTAATCGGAGAAACTGTATATTGAAACTTACTGCATGTAATTTTCAAGCTGTTTGTGATTCATAATTAATATTGTGGAACAAAAATTAGAATTTAATATTCCAAACACCAGGTGATGCAACTGTAATCCTCTGAGAAGTTCTACAAAATCACTAAAGCTGGTTCTATCATTAAAATTACCTGTGGATGCCTAAAATATTGAAAAAATTAGGTACATTCTCTGTGTCTCATAGTGAAACCTTGAGCTACATTCCCTGTGATTCATATCTAAACTTTGAGCTATTGTTATTCAAACTTCTACAGCAACTATTTATGTAATTTATTTTTATTTTTTAGCTTTTTTGACAGACTTTATTATAATCCAAAGGTTTTCCATAGGCATACACATACATATTTTTACACAGGCATACATACGACAATTTTCTACTTGGACATATCTCTGGAGATACTTACTACTATTTAAAATACATTATTAAATGATAATTATGATGAAACAAGCATTTCTGGAAAGTTGAGAAAAATGTAAATTTTAAACGGAACACACAGATTTCAGCTTTCGAACCAGGACATAAAGAGAAAACAAAACAGGTTACTTTTTTTTTTTTTTTTAATATACTTGAAAATAATATCTATTAGTGGCTTGGCATTAGAAAAAAAGATTAGATAACATTTGTCATTGGCCTGTCTGATTTGTAATTGTGCAAATGCAAAATTAGGTGGTATATCAATTCTCATCATTTGTCAGGTTCTAACTGTAATTTTTAAAACTCCAAGCTCCTACAGACTGTTCCAGAGCCATGATCCTCTGGATTACCTCGTAGACAAGCAAGCTTAAACAGTCCTTGCTTTGCAGTCTGGGGACAGAGCTGACAGGTGGACTGTCCTAAGGAAACCCTTCCATGCCATAAGCAGCTCGAAGACTCACAGCTTTCTAGACACATGAAATCTGTTTTGGATGCAGGCAAAATTTAAACCTAAAGTGTTGTAACTGAAACATTTTAGGTTCAACAAAAAAGCATTTTCTGATGAAACTCTCCTAAAAAGAAAATCTATCAGAAAGTTCCTTATTAGATCTGTTCCTGCTTATTTATTCTGATGTCATCCTTGCATTTTCAGGGCCGTATGCTAGCGTTTTCACTGCTTTTTGACATTCATGAAGCAAGGTGGTGTTTCTGTAGTGATCCCATGCAGAACCCAGAGGATTTTACATATTCTGACCACCAGCTGCTTGAGGTATCATTGCAAGGCAACGATTATACTATTTGAATGCTTTAGCTCAACACTTCCACACATTGATATTAATATATTATTTTTCACTTTAACCTTAACTCTGCATTTCAGTTTTGCAAAGCTTATTTTGAGGCGTGTAACAACACTTCTGCAATAGTTCTAAACCTATACTTTTAGTACATACTCCAGGATTTAACTCCTGGTTAATGGTACTTCCAAGCTCTGAAATTATGTGAACTGCTGTATATAGTAATGTGCTAGCTCTTCTCCTTCTTAGAAAGTAGTTCAATTCCAAAATTAGGTTTCAAGTAGAAATAAACATGGATTTTTACAATTAATGTTTATTACAGGGTCTTCATACAGATCAGTAACATTGGAAATGATTTTGAGCAAAGTGAGAATGGCAAGAATTTTGAAAGCCAGGCAATTAAATCAAGTGGAAGAGAGATATGGTGGCATTTGCATAGCCTTTCCCAGTCATTTGAGACCTTTACTGCTTAATGCTGTCATAAAAATTACAGTGGACTTAGTTTACTTCAAAATCTTACATAACTTTTACATAAAGACAAAATGCAAAATAGTTCTTTTAAAATATGCAACTTATTTACTTCTGTTGACAGGACCAGTCCTGTAAAAAAAGTAGTAATATTTAAACAAATTTAAAATAGTTGTACACAAGTAAAAGCAACTATGGTCTTAGTAGCTTACAGAAAACTATGATTTTAATATCCACAGATATAACTGCAGAAGACATTCTGGTGACTACTAAGATAGTGGAAAGAGCAAACCTGATTTTTCAATAAAAAGAGTTGAAAACCTAAAGTAAGTCTTCCCAAAACAATCATGAGTTTTATTATTGATTTTATCAACTAAGTAGAATTGTCATACAATAATTTCATTATATATTATATATACAGTGAGTATACGCATTACAAAATAAAGGATGTAGTAGGTTACATACTTTTTAGTATGCAAAGAGCTATTGCTAGTATTAGGATTTTACTAATTTTTTGGTTTTTCCTCTGAAAAGGCAATTTTTTTCCATAAATATAGTGCGATTCCTCACATAGAGCATAATGGCACACTGCAGTTACAAATACAGTAAGAAAAGTGTATTTCTGGAGTCTATTTTCACTGCAGCTGCTGGTGGTACCCAGAACACCCACTAAAATGGGTAGGTGTTCTCGTGCTTAGTTAACTTTCTGCCAATAACAACTGGAATGTTTGTCCTTATTTACCGATCAAATCACTTTCTGGAGAATTAATTTATTGATTCATCAATGTCTTCTTTAATAATGCAATTACTTTTCAACCTGCTTAAATGATTCACTGCTTTGTTGATTGTCTACTTATTGATTTTATTTGCTCAGATAATTATTAATCCTTAAACTTTGCCTGTTTAATTCCACTCCACTGCCCGCGTATTTTACTTATAATGAGTTTTACGACCTAATTGACTCTGCACCTACATGATTTTCTCACTAAATTAATGGTGTTTATACAATTAATTACTTGATTTATCCACCTGTAATTAATTGTTCACTGATTAATTGTATCATTTCCTGGCACGGAGTTGCATAAAGATTTGGTGGCCAGTCACATAAAGCAAATATTTGTCCAGAGCAGACCATGTCTCCTTTTAGCTCCTTAGATATTTCTTCATCTATCACCATCTCCTCTATCTTTTAATGTCCCCATTGTTTTATTTTTACTTTTCTTCAAATTAAATACTCATTGATCTTTAACATTGTCAAAACTTTTTCTTATGAATGCTTTTTTTTTTTTTTTTAAATCATTTTTCATGCAAATTTTCCTTCATCTAGTTAGAATTTGGAGCATCCTTCTCCAAGGAGTCTGGATTCAATCCCAGATTATTCTCTACTGTTCTAGACTAATCCTAAAAAATTAACTGGAGTCATTCAATAAGAATAGAAGTAGATTCACAGAACATAGGCGTGAATACAAGTATTTTGTCTATATAGAACTAACCACAGGGCTATAAAATACTGTTATTCACTTAGTCCTATGAATCGTTAAGATTCATAATTTTAGAGACACAATTTCACCAGGAGAGATGCATCACTAAAACTAATCTATACCATAACTCTTCAAATGTTTCCTAAGAAATGAGATATGGCTTTCAATGCCTTCACTTGAAAAAATCACAGGACCTAGGCTCCTAAATCTCCAACGGGTACCTTTTTTGTTATTATCTCACTTCTTGAGTAGAGCAAATAAAATTCACAAGTTCCTGCTGTAAATAGGAAATTTCTTGAAAATGTGGGTTGACTCTGTGGATCACCCTTTCAAGGAACGCAGCCAACCCATCATAGACACATATTTCATGCTCCCTGAATCTTTTTGTTTCAACCAGGCAAAGTATAAGACACAACTATGTAGACCTTTCACATGTCTTTATGCAGAAAGATTTGACTGGGTTTAACTGAAGGGCAATTGAAAGAAATTTGATGGATAGAAGATTAAAATTACTCTTCAAGAGAAAATACTCAGATTCAACCATATTTCAAACCCCTTTAAAGTTCACTCAATTGCTGTAGTAGGCTTGCTTATATATGACAATGAACCAAGCTCACAAATCATAGTATTGGACAGCTACTGGCATATCTTCCAGGTTCCAAACTCTGCTATCAAATTATATCTTTTGTTTCTAATTTGTTTTAAAAAATATTGTGAACAAATTGAGCTACACCATCTGGCAACATATTATTTCCCAAAATATAACATAGGTAAAGTAAGCACTAATTCATAGTATTGTGCCAACAGAGCAGTGCGCCGAAGTCAGATTGTTAAGCCAAATAGGCAGAAATATTGAATTCCATTTTGCTTCAGTCCTCATTATAAAAATGTTATGTTAATGTGGGCATATATAATTAATGTCCAAAATTAAGACAGAATAAATTAGACTAGATTAAAGAAAAATATTAGAAACTGTCCAAATACAACTTTTGATGTCTGGTGTGCTTTGAGAAATTTAATTTAGGGTGCCTACTACNATTTAGGGTGCCTGGGGAGATGAAATGGTTGGGTAATCTTTAAAGCTGTCTACTGTTACCTTTGAGAAAATGATGAGGAGAGCTGAAGAATCAAGTCTTTGGAAAAGCACAGATGTAATGCTTAACCTTGAAAAGTGGAAAGCTGTAGATCTATTACCCTAAAATTTAATTTTCCTAGTAGTCAAAGAAATAATTTAGAGATATCTAGCTGGCAACAAAGAGATATGTGAAAGGACAAATCATTTCAGAGTAACTTTATTTCTTTTTATAAGAGGTTAAAAGGCTTTGTGGATAGGACAGAACAATGATATCACATATATTGATATATCTAGTCATATATGTACTCTCCACAGTAATGCTTTTGAAACTCTCTCACATGAATTCCACAAGCATTTTACAGGCACATGGGCTATTTGAATTTATTACTGAACAGGCATGTATTTGAAAAATAAGTCCAAAATAGTTATAATCGTTTTTATCTGACAAACTGGGAGGATACTAAAGGTGGAATTCTGAGATTCTAAATCTGATACCAGTCAAAATGTCATGAAATTTTTTGATAAATTATTAAAATATATGCTAAATATGCAGTTGAAAGTAAATCCATGTAGGTCTAGTGGCAGACAGGACTGGACTTTATATTATTATATTTATACCTTGGAAAAAATAATATAAAAAACATAATTAGAAAAAGATTCAGTTTCTTGCACTTAATATACAAATTTACATAAATGCAAGACAGAGGATTACTGAATTTTGCTGAGAATTACATGAAGATCATAACAGACTTAATGGTTCAATATGAGACAACTATCATACTGTTATGAGGAGGACAAACAAGATATTAAGATATACAGAATGGTTCTTTATTTGTAAAATTTGCAAAATAATCTTAAAATGTTGTTCTTCACAAGTAAAGAAGGAACTGGAATACTGTGACCAGTTCAAGGTGTCAGCTTTCCAAGAAGGCTCGGAATACACTGAGAAAAGTTATTACATGCTTTTTAGAACAGGTCTAAGAAAAACTTGAAGGACTTCAACCTGTTAAGTCTAGTGAGACTGAACTGAGGCTTTTAGTTCTAGGTCACAAGTTGTTCTTCATGTGCTCAACAACTGTTCGAGAAAGTATGGCCTTAAATTGTAGCCAAGGAAATTTAGATTAAATATGAGAAAAAGCTTTCAAACTGCAAGGTAGGATAAACCCTGACTATGATTCCTTAGGCAGAGTAGAAAATTCAAGTAACAGCCAGAAGTGGTTACGTGTGGAACAGCTGATACTGTCACATGATCTTTCCTTGACCAGTTCACTCTTTCGCCATAATATTTGGTAGTCTTCTATATGTTTATTTTTCCCATTCATGTTCCAGCTTCATAGGTTATAAATTTAGGGAAAGGTGCATTTTTCAAATTTAATTCTGGAGTATTAAAAAAAAAATCTCTGAGCTGGGATTCAGTTTAGTGCAAGACACACTCTTTAGGTTCACTAACTCACTGAGCAAGTCGTCACCATTGTTAGGTGAAAAATTGACATTAAAATAGGATTCTAATGGCAAAAACTGGGACATGTTTTTATCTCAAGGAAATACTAGTCATTTACTGATGTATTCTTCATTCACTGAAGTGAAATAATAAAAACCTACATTTCACTTCTAGTTTCATCAGGATTATCTGTTCCTATGTTTGAGAATATCTGGAGGTAACAGGTTCTGTAAAACATTTGCCTCCAGGCCAAAAGCTGAAGTGCTTACTATTTTCAGACTACAACCAAAACATTAAGATCTTTTGAAGAAATGGTATTGCAGAAAAAATCTGGGTGCTAAACAAACGTGTTTGAATCTTTCAAGATCAAGCAGAGATGGACAATATATTTTGAATGCTTCACAAACCTGCTTCGCATATATTTTTTAGACTTGTCTTTCTTAGCTGTAATTCTTGTAAAATCAGTAAAGCCTCATATTCTACAAAAATGTAGAAAAATAATGATGGTTCAGTGTGCTAGAATATGAGTTTATGAAAGAGAGGGGCTAGTTTTTGTGTAACAGTTCCCTCCCAGTCCTGTACCAAATCTAATGTCACAGTCTGTGAATCCAAATGGAGTCTCAGAAAGCACTAGAACAGCTATAAAATCACAAAACACTTTTAGGGGAAACAAAAATGTACCTGCATTTTTCTATCTAGCAATGTTCCTCCCAGTACCTGCATGCAAACACATTAAATACATTTATTTCTTGTTAATCCCTAAAAGCTTGGAACTTACATTTGAACACTGCTGAAATCTTTGCTCAGAAAATAGAAAAACTTCAAAATTCCTTTATAACTGCTTAAAAAGTGCTAAGTGGTTGGGGTGCAGACTGTAAATCCATGCAAACTCATATGGAGTTTTGGTTCTTTGTAGATAGCAGAAAATGTCAGATTATGAGATGGAAACAGCCAGTGGAGTTTTCAGTACATAGAGACCTGAGATAAAAACAAAACACAGTATTGTCATTTTATAACATCTTTAATCATGCATAACAGTTTGTTCTAATGAATATGTATGAGATACTGATGAACATGAATGATTGATATCTATGATTCACAGAGTGAAGAAGCTTATCTATATGCAGATTAAGTACCTCATAGAAAACTATTCTTCCTCTTCTCCCTCCCATTTTGGCAAAATTCCTGCACAACTGAATGTCAAAACTTGGATCTTTCCTGCAATAACAGCTTTATATTCATAAGAACAGATCTTGTCTATTCTCTTCAAATAATACTTAAATTTGAGTTTTCTCAGAATAATTTGGAAGCTCTGCTGCTATGCAGAGCATTATTTTAAAATACTGGGGAAATATAACATCTAATGGAGAAAACAAGGTCTAACTAGGTAATCTTTGGTATTAATGTTAATATATTTAACAGAGCTAATATTAGAAATTGAATTATTATGTAAAAGCATTGTGAATTCATTATATCACTTATGATCATGAATATATATATATAGGCTCAAAATTATTGGTTGAGGATATCCAGTCTTGGAGGAATTGCAGTCTGAAATTTCTCTTACACAGTATCAGTCCATAAAAAACATAAACACTGACCTCTGAAATTAAACTTAATTTAATGCTTTTATATAGCACAGATTGCCAATGATCAAAAAATAAATAAAATATTGGGCTAAATGAACTAATGAGATCTGTTCCTAATTTCTATGTGATTTAAATCTTTAGTTTCCTTTCACACAAGTACTATGACTAACATAAAATGCCAAGCTTCATCTGTTATTGAATGTTGGAATAGAAAATGAGAAGTCCATTGAAAGCTTAAATTGCTATGTTTTTGGTGCATTTAATACACAATACGGAACAGAAACAGTTTGAGTTGTAATAGTGAAAAATATTCTACAATATCATGCTTTCAGTTGGGAAAGGAAGATAAATTACGTCTTAATTGAGTAATGCTGGACTTGACCTGTTTAGATTTTTCATAGTTCCTGAGGGCATGAAACAGGAAAAAAAAGTTGGTGTACAATGAATTCAAGTACAAATAATACATGTTTATGTATTTTTTTCTGTATTCCTTTTAAAGGTTAATGAAGTAAAACTGTTTTTCTACTATGTCATATTTTTAAATATTTTGATTGTTTAAAGCAGGAAGCTTTTACTCTCAGTAGTAGAAAATGCAAGAAAAGAGAAGATCCATAAGTGATCAGAAGATCCTGATTTCTATTTTATTGTGCATAAATAATGCTTCTCACTTATTTTTATCCAGTATTCATGTTACTGATGTCAATATTTCCATTATCCCAGCACTCTGCATATGTACTGCATGTCTAAAATTGCAGAAAATGACTCAACTGAAATGTACCCATGAGAACCTTATCCACATTCCATGTTCTTGTGTTACTCCATTGCCCAAAAACTGTACAATAAAATCTTTTCTAAGTACTTTTGATGAGATGCAAATTAGAATAGGTGTGCTCATGACAGATCTGAGCAGACTATTACAAAATATCCAATAGCATTTTCAGACTGAGAAATATAGCCAGGCGCCCACACATTCACATACAGATAATGAAAATGTAATGGCACAACTGTTCTAGGAAGATTTTTAGATAAATGTAGTCTCTTTTATTAAAGATATTATAGCTCAAAAGTGTAGAAATCTTTTTGGACATACCAGATCTTCTGGTCTGAAACTGAAAGAAAAAACTTCAAAACTAAACACAAGTTAAGAATAACTGTTCTGACCTTAATCGAGTACATAATAGTTAGACCACTGAGAAAAAGAGGTTTGGTATCTAAAGCATACATAAAATTGACGTGAGTTTAGAATGAGGGCAGTGAAGGGTGATAGGAATTTCCCCCGGGGACAGTTGTGATCTCTAGGTTGTGAGTCATGAGTGGTGGGAGGAAAATATATTCTGCAATAAATTCATAGCTCTATATAGTCAGTGTTCTTTGGTGGCTGTTGTGAGTATGAACTTTAGTTATGAAATTTGCCCTTGTAGTAGGTTTTTAGATCTTTCTTGATTATAACAAATGACGGATGATGGATGGAATAACTGACTCACTGGCAAGATGTGTCCCAACTGGAAAGTGTGTTTTGAGCCTTTATCTATTCTCAGTTTCAGTTCATATGTGGTCTTTAAAAACTTTATCTCTGTATTTTCTATGAGGGCATTTAGTACCTGAATGAAGTATATACAATCTTAACAGCAAAGAACTGTACAACCCTGGAATTGGGCTATTTCCCAATTTGACCACAGAAATCATGTAACATATTTTAAAAAGCATAGGGAGAAGTTATTTTTCAACTTATTGTAGTATGGTGCTAGAATTATTTTAGAGGTGATGAATATGCACTCTTCCTACAGACAGGTAACTCAGGGGAAAAAAGGAAAAAAAGTATTCCTTCCTGAATTAAAATATGTGCTTCTTTGGAAATAGATTTGCTATGGATTCCAATATTGTGATGGAAGAAAATCCTTAAAAAGCAAGAAATAAAAGACAAATCCAGCAGAACAAAGACAAGGATTGATCTATGGTATGTGAGGTAAATATCTAATTCCAGACCAAATTAATTTTTTTTTTTTTTTCCAGATGCATGTGCTTAAATATTATTTATGGACCTAGACTTTAAAGATCAAGGTATCTTTATTATCCTAGTGTTATATTCTAGCGTTATTCAGCCCTGTAGAAGCCAGGTGTGTTTCTCAGACTTTTGGAGTAGCCCTTCTACTGTTTGTTGATTTGATCTTAGGGTGAATTGATGAGCTGGGTGAACATCATCTTCCTTGCCTGAAGTGCCATTCTGCTTTCTGAGAAAAGAAAAAGGAAACCTGAAGGCTGGAAGACGACCATGACATGTCTCGGTATCTCTTCTGTCACAGAACTGCAAAAGAACTTACGATAGATATTTAGGAAAAGGTCATCATGTACAACAGGTTTCTTTTAGCATCAGTATGATATCATGAAAGAATCACCTAAAGGCTATACTCTTGATATTCCCTATTAGTCACTCCTTTGGCAGAAAAAAATATAACATCAGTATAATACTAATAAAAAAAAAAAAAAAGAAGAAAGAAAAGAAAAAGAAACACCTATATTTCATTCTC
The DNA here is from genome assembly GCA_013399475.1 of Chauna torquata. Taxonomy (NCBI): domain Eukaryota; kingdom Metazoa; phylum Chordata; class Aves; order Anseriformes; family Anhimidae; genus Chauna; species Chauna torquata. Next base: position 111,220 of record VXAL01018924.1, read on the forward strand.
GGTGAACTCAGTAAAGTCATCATATTCCCTCTTCCCATTGTTATGATAATCATAAACTTTGTGTGGGGATGTATTTCTTTTTCTCATACCCTTAGATGCATTTAGGAGCACTTAGGGAACTCAAGTAAATTAGAATCAGATGCAGTCTTGATGGGTTTAAGCTCAGCCACAGTTTTAAAAATCTATCCAAAGAAGAAAATATTTTTATAACTGGAAAATTATGTATTATGGCAATACTTCTCTTTAGATAATCTCATAACACTGGATCTTGTAACTATCACTAGAAATATTCTGAATATCTTTTAAACTTCATCTTTCCCATGGTATCAATACTTCAAGGCACACTCAACTTCAGAAAGGCCTATGACTTAGATAATGATGCAATTAAGAAGAAAAGAAAAGGACTTGCTATTCAGGAGATGGATGCTCTGCATGTGATTTTACTGGACTAATAAGTCTTTCAAGATGTACAACTGTATGTTACAAAATATGCTATATCCTTAAAGGATACTTCTGCCCAAAATATGTCATACAATTTAATCTAGCTATCTACATTGATTTGCATGGGCAATTGCCCTAAGAATTAGGCATCTCTTCTACTCTTAGATCCATGTTCTGCTCCTGATCTATGCATGAAATTCCCATTTTTAAAATTGAAATAATATTTCCAGAAAGTGCCCATTGGTAGCTTTCAGTTTTAATGGAAATCATTACAGGTTTCTTCAGATATGCTCTACAGATATTCCTTCTAAATGTGGCAAGTATTTATGCAGAATGACCTTTACTGACTGAACAGCTTTTGGTTGACTTTTAGACCTCTTTCAGTACTCAGGTGCATATTGAATGTTGTTAACATGGGCTGAATATTTATATGTCAAAAAATTATAGTCCTTTACCAAAAGCACAGTTCAACTACTTTACAGTATCCCCTGATAAGAGGCTAAGAAGTCTTGAACTGGTTCTCATTGACAAGCTCAGAAGTTTGAAGGAGAAAGAGCCTATTAGGTGCACAAGAAGAGAGAAAGTTATCTTCCCAAAAGGAAAAAAAGGAGTAAATAAGAGTTAAGGATGATAATAATAATAATAATAAAGACAACAACAAAAAACCACACACAAGGTAGTTATAAAAGTTATTGCTAGAGCAAGTAAAACAAGATGAAGTGGAAAATTGAGGAGAGACAAGATCAATTTTATATTGGTAATGATGACAGAGTTACAATTTCTTTACAATGTAGTCAATACAATTGCAATATTCCTGTCTATTACACTGAAACAGTATTTTCCTTAATTAAATAAACAAACTAACAAAAAACTTTTCCAGATCAAAATTAATGTACTCTTTTAGAGATGATTGTCAAAAAAAATCATGTCTTCATAACAGAGATGCATGGACTGTGAGATTGAGTGTACCCTCAGCAAGTTTGTGGATGACACCAAGCTGCGTGATGTGGTTGACACGCTGGAGGCAAGCAATGCCATCCAGAGGGACCTTAACAGGCTTGAGAGGAGTGCCCATGTGAACCTCATGAAGTTCAACAAGGCCAAGTGCAAGGTCCTGCACCCGGGTCAGGGCAATCCCAGACATGAGTACAGGCTGGTCTATGAGTGGATAGAGAGCAGCCCTGCGAAGAAGGACTTGGGGGTGTTGGTGGATGCAAAACTAAACACGAGACAGCAACGTGCGCTTGCAGCCCAGAAAGCCGATTGTATACTGGACTGCATCAAAAGAAGCCTAGGTAGCACGGTGAGGGAGGTGATTCTACCCGTCTACTCCCCCCTCATGATACTCCATGTGGAGTACTGCATTCAGCTCTGGGTCCCACAGCGTGAGAAAGACATGAACCTGTTAAAGCGAAGCAGAGGAGGGCCACAAGGATGATCAGAGGGCTGGAGCACCTCTGTTATGATGACAGACTGAGAGAGTTGGGGTTGTTCAGCCTAGAGAAGAAAAGGTTCCAGGGAGACCTTATAGTGGCCTTCCAGTATAGGAAAGATTGGGAAAGACTCTTTCTCAGGAAGTGTAGTGACAGGACAAGTTTTTAAACTGAAAGAGGGTAGATTTAGATTAGATATTAGGAAGAAATTCTTTAATATGCGGGTGGTGAGGCACTTGTAGAGGCTGCCCAGAGAAGTTGCAGGTGCACACTTCATGGAAGTGTTCAAGGCCACGTTGTGGACACCCCCTGCCTGGAAGTGCTTAGTGCCAGGTTGGATAGGGCTTTGGGCAACCTGCTCTAGTGAAAGGTGTCCCTGGCAGGGAGGTTGGAACACAGCGATCTTTCAAGAGGCATTTGGATAATGCCCATAATAATATGCTTTAACTTTTGGTTAGCCCTGAAGTGCTCAAGCAGTAGGACTAAAAGATCTTTGAAGGTCGCTTCCAACTGAACTATTCTATTCTATTCTATTCTATTCTATTCTATTCTATTCTATTCTATTCTATTCTATTCTATTCTATTCATCTTTAAGGTTCCTTTCAACTCAAACCATTCTATGATTCTATAAGTACAATGAGGGGAACAATATAGAATTTGTTTTTTATTGAGGAAAATGACAGAAGTTATACTACTTTGGTTGAAATTAACACAAATATATGAATTAAACCAAAAGCTCATGCTATCTAATTTATATTTAAATCTGTAATAGTTCCTAGGGCTTTTGATTCATGTATAGTTGCAGTAAAGGTGATAAGGGAGAATCTAACCCCCAGTCCTTCAGCAGTACTAGACCTTTTTGCAGTCTTACTCAAGAGATGTTCCCAAATTTTTAAAATATATTTTTCACACAAATATTTAGTGAAAAAATCATCTGCTCAGCTCACAAAATTATGAATTATACTCTGTCATTTTTGGAAACTTTTACAATATTTATCTACTGACTTAGCATTTGCATGATAGTATGGGCATAGCACATGATCAGTATTTTCACTGTTAAAATCAATGGTGCTATATTCAAGAGTTTCAGCTTTAGAGTGGTTTTTTTTTTTTTTTTTTTTTTTTCTGAGGTGGAGAGTGCATTTACTTAAAGACTCATAGATATCTATCATTGTCATGGATTGCCATGTGTGATTAAGGTTCTTTGCCCTTAGTACGTTATAAGACATCCTTGACTCATAGACAGCAAAGTATAAATTAGAGGATTCACCGAGTGTGGATAGTAGGTCTTTAAAAGCTTAAATGACCTTTTCTCCACACCAAACTTCCTATCAGTATACATTTAAAACTTTGAAGAATAATGCATACATAATATCTTCAATGAACCAATATAAAGGATGAAAAAATACATATTTCTTCTTTTTCCCATCTCAGTGAGGAGTATAAAGCCAGTAGAATAATTTCCCCAGCACGTCATCATACTTTTATAACAATAACCCATATTAAATTTTCCTTAGACAGTTTGAAAATTAATGGGATTATTATTGAAACATCAGGAAGATACTGTCACCAATGGTATTAAAATAGTATAGCTTTCAGTTAGATGTCCTTGATAAGCTTCAGTGAACATATTTCATTTCAATATCAGCTTTTAAAGCAACCTCCAAGTACATCTCATGATAATAAAGAAGGTTATAAATTAATTTGCATAATAAAACAATAATCTTGGTGCACATTCAGAATTACAGTGCATATTTTAATACCATTATACCTGTTGATTTAAAACTTACCATTTCTTATTCTTTCTAAACCGATCAGCTGCCTAAATTGATATGAAAATTTAAGACCAAAGTGATGCTTTGCCAAGATTTTAATAGCCTGACTCATATTACGAAGAAGTCAATGGTGGCTTTAAGTGGGATATGGTGTTATGACTCTGACAAGGTTTTTTATTATTATATATTTATGAGCAACAATTTGACGAATAGTGTATGTATGACACATTCTTTAAATAACTAAAGCTATTCAATAGAACTGAAACTAATTTTTCTTTTTTTTCTTAGCTTCTTAATCTTGCCAAAGATTCACAAAACTACGCATCTGAAAAACAAAACTGTAACCAAAAATGCTTACATATGTTGTGGCACCTCTTATCTGTAATATTTCTTATGACAAAGCTCATGCATTGCATAATAAATTACTTAAAACAGCAAATATGACTCTGACCTTGCCTTTGACAAATCTAAAATAACAGTCACCAAAAAATATACTGTTGGTATCATAAAAAATGTCTCTTCCTACAACCCTTACCTTGATTACTTCCGTATGCCATTGCAGCTACCGGAACACTGTTACTGCTTTCAAGATGTATCACTCTTAATAGATTCAACAGAATTCAAGTCCCTTCTATTTTTTTTTTTTTTTTAAGTCAAACTAATTTGGCAGCTGTTTTAGAAGAAAGAGAGTCCAAACTACTGAACAACCAATGTAACAAAAACAGACATTAACTTTCTGCACGGATATCTTCTCATAGCCCTGGGGGCATTGTAGAAATTGTTCTTTAAATCCAAAAAAGTTAGATCCTTAAATGAAACTGCTAACTTATATTTGTTGAGGGTGTAACAACACAGATGAGGAGAAATGCCTACTCAATCACTGCTTTCACGTTGGACAGAGAGCTCTGGTTTTTTTTTGTCTCAAGTTGGAAAATAACATCTACAGTGTAAGGTTTGAAGTTGAAAAGGAGAGGCATGGAAATTGTGGTTTGAACTAACTTGCTTGGCTTTATACCCAGGGGTAGGAAAAGCTTTCACAGAACTGGTCTAAGTGGGAAGCAATGGTTTATTTTATCACTTTTCATAACTTGTCCCCCTAACATGTAAGCAAAGGTACCTGAGGTCAGGTAGGTGTAGCAGAACCAGGCATGCATATATCCTATGCCATTAAGAATCAGCTCCCTAGCACTAGTATTCATGACTGGAGACTCAAAGACTTGGAAATACTCTGGGAACATACACAGATTTCCAACATCATGCTGATTAATGGGATTTGGAAGCCAATGGAAGGCTCAACCGCTCTTACAACCACCATTCCTCATTTTTTCCAATAAGCTGATGTGTCTGAAGTCACAAATCAGAGGGCAACGCAGAACAGGTTGATGACCAACTAAGCAAACAAGCAGCAAATTAGGGCACACATATAGACTAAGCATGAAGAACAGAGAAAGTCTAACTCTTGTTTTGCAAAAGAAATATTAAAGAAGACAGGCAGCTACTTACAAATTTTCATACCACTTGTACTGGGTCTGGCCGGGATGGAGTTAACTTCCCCACAGCAGCCCATACAGCTCTGTGCTCTGCACTTGTAGCTAGACCAGCACTGATACCACACCCGTGTTGTGTCTATTGCTGAGCCGTGCTGGCACAGCACCCAGACCCTCCAAACCCCCCCAAACCCAGTAGGCTGGGGGTGAGCAGCAGTTGGGAGGGGACATCACCAGGGCAGCTGACCTGAACCGACCAAAGGGATATTCCATACCATATGATGTCACGCTCAGCAATAAAAGCTGGGAAAGGGGAAGGAGAGGGGGAGCTCTCGTTATGAAGACGTCTGTCCTCCCGAACAACCGCTACGCGTATTGAGGCCCTGCTGCCCAGGACGTGGCCGAACACTGCTCGTTGACGGGAAGTAGAGAATTCTTTCTCTCTTTGCTTCCGTGCAGCCTTTGCTTGTATTATTTTTTTTCCCTTTAATTAAATTATCCTTATCTCAACCCTTGAGCCCTTGTCCATCGTATTTTCTCCCCCTGTTCCTTTGAGGAGGGGGAGTGAGCGAGCGGTTGTGGTGCAGTTCTGCTGTTTATCTGGGTAAAACCACCACACCACTATAAGTTAGTTCCAGCTTGCACTTACTGCAATTTTTATCAGAAGATGCAGAAAGTGTCATAACTTCCAGTTGGCAGAAGAAGAATTTCAGTAGTTAAGAAAGACAGAACACTCTAGGCATAATAAATAGCAATCTGTGAGATATTATCACTGTAAGAAATTATTAGTGAGTACTATTCCCTTTTTATCAAAACTGAATATCCCTTGAGGATGATCTTTAATTGGCATTTAAATGACCAAAATGTTTTCTCTGTAGAATATGTGCCTTCTAGGAAATGATTCTTAGGGTGTTTATTCATGTTGTACTGACTGATCCCAGAGTAAAGTCAGCTTGAGAAGACTTACCTTCCTTATTTTCCTCCAGCTTACTTCACCTCCCTTTCTCCTTTTTTATTTTTATTTCTATTTTTTTTAAGAATAATATTAAATTGGATTTATTCAGTGATCTTATAGCATTCCTCCACACTCAGATCTTCATAGTTGGAGAGTGGGGTGAAAATAAAAAAAAATTGGTGGGTGTAGGAGAATATTAACTTCTTAAGCAGTCCCACTCCTGAGGCCAACATATTTGAATAGAACTTTTAGCGGGATCAATATATGCTATTCCCTAGTTGCTAAATAGAACAACAACTTATCTGTCATAAATATATTGGAGTAAGCACTATTATAAAAATTTAGTTGCGGTACTCACTCAAGTGTAGGATTTTCAAAATTCTGTTAGTCTGAACATGTGCTTTGTCTTCTGACAAACCATTCTGTGAAATGTAACAATAACTGTAAGCTTTTGAATTAATCTTCCATTTTATACTTAGGTTCCATCTAGTTTGTATATTTTTTAAAAAAATGCAGATAATCAATGAGGTAATGAGTATGATCCTTACTATCTGAAGTCATCTGTTTACTATACTATGATCCTAGGAGGAAGTAGTATTAAACATTGCCTATTGTTTTCCCATTCACCTTTTTGCCTTTGAAATGTGTTAGTGCAAACAGAAAGTATGCTGTATAGACATACATCTAGTCAATACATTGGATTAGTGTTGTGGTTTAACCCGATAGGCAGCTAAGTGCCACACAGCTGCTCACTCACTCTCCCCAGGTGGGGTGGGGGAGAGACTCAGAAAGGTAAAAGTGCGAGAACTCATGGGTTGAGATAAAGACAGATTACTAGGTAAAGCAAAAGCCACTCATGCAAGCAAAGCAAACCAAGGAATTCATTCGCTACTTCCCATGGGCAGGCAGGTGTTCCGCCACTTCCAGGAAAGCAGGGCTCATCACGCGTAATGGTTTCTTGGGAAGATAAACGCCATCACCCTGAATGTCCCCCCCTTCCTCCTTCTTTACCCCAGCTTTTATTGCTGAGCTTGATGCCACATGGTATGGGACATCTCTTTGGTCATTCTGAGTCACCTGCCCTGGCTGTGTCCCCTCCCAGCTTTTGGTGCACCCCCACCGTCCTCACTGGCAGGGCAGCACAAGAAACAAACAAAAAAAAGTCCTTGGCTCTGTGTAAACACTGCTCTGCAACAACCAAAAATATCACCACTATTTTCATCAAAAATCCAAAACACAGCATTGTATGAGCCTCTACAAAGAAAATTAAGTCTGTCCCAGCCAAAACCATGACAATTAGACATCTAGTGTATATTTCAGTTAAATATTGCAATCTTAATTTTTGTAAGACTTAGATTTTCTATAGAAACTTTCAAACTCACCAAACTTGGAAATATTTTGTTGGTGAAATAACATAAATGATTTTAGTGTATAGTGGAGGGCCACTAACTGGATTATATTCTTCATAAATGCATTATAGACAAGAATTTTAAACACCACTGCCCCTGCCTAAAGAATAAAAGCTCATGACAGTCAGAACAGAGAGTACATCTTACATGGAAAATTTTAAGACATAGAAACAATATAGAAACTGTATTTCAAAACAGGAATCCCAGAGTTATTCTGAACTCAGCACTTTCTTTCATTTGCTGTTAAAGAGTATAGGCTTGTATTCTTCAGGCTAGTCAGAACCTTGTTCACGGTAGGAGGCAGATGAATCTTGATCTGTAAAAAAAAAGGAAAATTGTTATCTAATGCACTTTAAACCCAAATTTGTATAATAGGTACACTTGCCTTCCCTCCTAACTATAAAAACTATTTTATCCCTAGCTTCTGACATGAAATTGAGACATTATTATCTGGAAGTCTCTCCCACTGGTTCTGCCACATAATTACACAGGTACAGTACTCTGATATAATAAAAAAATTTCCAAGACCACTGTTAAGATTAATGCATATTGAATGTTCCGAGTGCTACATGCTAGATATGCAATTGTTTAAAAATTTGTAGCTTACAGACTAGTATGTTATAATAAGGTAGTTTTAGTGCCTCGTAACTCTGTTTTAATACACAAAATGGAAGTGTACTTGTCAGCTGTCAATGAGAAAAAAAAAAAAAAGAGGAAACGAAAACATCTTACTCTGTTCAGCCTCACTGAAGACTGTAATTTATAAAAAAAAAAGAGTAAGAGTGAATGCATATCAATTCAATTACAAACTAAAAGTAATCTATGTTTCAATGCCTGCTAATATCAAGAGGATTTTTTCTTAAATTGTCCATTTTCTCTATTTCAAGATGTCAGTAGGAGAATAAGGAAACCAAAATATTTTAATGGCTTTCATCTTTTTTATAATTTGTGGCTTTGAAGACTCAAACAAAAGAGAAATCAGATATCTGGTTTCTACTGAGAGTAGACTTCAGTATTTTTTCTGACTGTTAGGAAATCTATCATGGTTCTTCGGTTTCTGTGTTTACAGTACCACTTCTTGCTATATGTGTTCTAAGAACAGTCAGTCCTACTTAAGTGCTGGGGAAGCTCATGCAGCATATCATCTTGAGCGCCATCATGCGTCAATTACAGGGCATCCAGGTGTTCGGGCCCAGTCAGCATGGGTTTATGAAAGGCAGGTCCTGCTTGACTAACCTGATCTTCTTCTACAACAAGGTGACGTGCTCAGTGAATGAGGGGAAGGCTGTGGATGTTGTCTGTCTAGACTTTAGCAAAGCTTTTGACACTGTTTCCCACAGCATTCTCCTGCAGAAGCTGGCTGCTCGTGGCTTGGATGAGCACACGCTTCATTGGATTAAAAACTGGCTGGTTGGCCAGGCACAAAGAGTTGTGGTGAATGGAGTTAAATCCAATTGGAGGCCGGTCACTAGTGGTGTCCCCCAGGGATAAGTGCTGGGGCCAGTTCTCTTTAATATCTTTGTCAATGATCTGGACAAGGGGATTGAGTGCACCCTCAGTAAGTTTGCAGACAACAACAAGTGGGGTGGGAGTGCTGATCTGCTTGAGAGTAGGAAGGCTCTACAGAAGGATCTGGACAGGTTGAACCGATGGGCTGAGGCCAACGGTATGAGGTTTAACAGGGCTAAGTGCCAGGTCCTGCACTTGGGGCACAACAACCCCATGCAATGCTACAGGCTGGGGGAAGAGTAGCTGGAAAGCTGCCCGTAGGAAAAAGACCTGGGGGTATTGGTCAATGGCTGGCTGAATATGAGCCAGGAGTGTGCTTAGGTGGCCAAGAAGGCCAACAGCATCCTGGTTTGTATCAGAAGTAGTGTGACCAGCAGGACTAGGGAAGTGATTGTCCCCCTGTACTAGACTCTGGTGCGGCCACACCTCGAATACTGTGCTCAGTTTTGGACCCCTCGCTACAAGAAGGACATCAAGGTGCTGGAGCATGTCCAAAGAAGGGCAATGAAGCTGGTGAAGGGTCTGGAGAGCAAGTCTTATGAGGAGCGGCTGAGGGAGATGGGGTTGTTTAGCCTGGAGAAAAGGAGGCTGAGGGGAGACCTTATGACTTTATACAACTGCCTCACAGGAAGTTGTAGCGAGGTGGGGGTCGGTCTCTTCTTCCAAGCACCAACTGAGGAGACAAGAGGAAATGGCCTCAAGTAACAGCAGGGCAGATTTAGGTAGGATATTAGGAAAAGTTTCTTCACTGAAGGGTGAAGTATTGGAACAGGCTGCCCAAGGAAGTAGTTGAATCACCATCCCTGGGGGTCTTCAAAAAACGTTTGGATTCAGAGCTTGGTGACATGGTTTAATGGTGGACTTGACAGTGCTAGGTTGGCAGTTGGACTTGATGATCTTGGAGGTCTTTTCCAGCCTAAATGGTTCTATAAAACTATAAGAAAGGAATATTTCTCATTTACAGATCAAAAAAGTATTTGGAAAAGATACCTATGCAATTTTTTCAATAGTCCCAATTGTGACAAAGTGGAATTTCATTGTAACAGGAAAAAATTATTTTCTTGCTGTTTGGACAATAAAATGCTCAGAAAGTTTCACAGCTTATTGTCAGAGCAGCGAGGAATAAAGGTTAACTTCAAGCACAAGGCCACAGTATGGAGAAGTAACAAGCAAAGAGGCAGCAGTCATTCCTAAATACTGAGATAGGAAGAGCGTTTATTTACCCTTGGTATGTGAAAGAAGGTTAGACCTTAAATCAGCTGATAAAATACTCTCTGCTCTCTCCTCCGACAACCTTTTCCTCTCAGCCTGCTTCTCTTTAAACTGTTGTCAAGACTCTACAGGCTCCTGCCTTCTGCTCATCTGTGCAAGCTCAGCCTACACGAAAACAACCCGCTGCTGTTCTTCAGGCTTCCATCTTTTCTGCTTTCCTCTATTCTTCACTGATCATGTTTTTCTACATATAAATAATACAGCATGCATCACTTTAAGATAAATAAAAAGACAATTAAAACAACTCCTCTTCTAAAGACTTTTAAACACAGAAGAAAGGATGTAATGCATTTAGACAAGTGCCAAAAAAGAGTGAGGTTGGATAGAATTTTATTGACTCTTCTTTCTTTTTCTGTTTCAATTTCTCATTTTGATGAAAATTTCATCTGCTCCTGCCTTTGCAGTACTTTGCAAAGCCCTTACCTTGTCTTGAAAAAGTCGCTATACGTTAAATACATTTTCATGAATGCTTGTAAAAACAACTAAAAATTTAACAAGACTCTAGCCTCTATTCAATTGAATGTTGTTTGTGACGTGAAGAGCTAAGCACATGGCTTCAATTTAATTAAATCTAAGTCCATGTCACTTTTTAATATTAGTTATAATTTGTAAAAATAAGTGAGGGAGGAATACTAATGAGTTGTCTTCTGAATCTTTGATAGTTCCTGATAGAAAAGAATGCAAAGATTTACTCATGAAACTGGAGATGAAGATAAATTGTGTTACAGTCTGGCAATGCTTGTGGCTCCTCATATTAAACGTATAACACTTTCTTATTTGTCAGGCTACCAGAAGAGAAAGAAAGAGAGCAATAGCTAGATTTAATTTGTCTGCAAAGCAGACAAACAGATAAATCTGCTAGCGAATGTATTAATTATATCTCTGTATCAAAATGTGAGGAGGAGAACAAAACCTAAGTTTTAGCATTGCTATATAGAATACAACTGTTTGATAATTTTCTGTAGCTAAGACATTTCATTATTTCCAGTTTAGAGTGATTATAGTTTATTTAATGTGAACGCAAAGAACATAATGCTGAATAGGTTTAATGCACTCACATAACTTTGATCCCACAAAGCGATCTATTACAACACAGATTTAAGAATCTTTTCACTAGACATACTAGTTTAACCAGCTGCATGAAAAACTGCAGAAGTACAGAATTTCAGCTTTAAATTACCATCCTGACATCGAATCTGACTTTGGCAGCTATATCATTTTGTTATGTCATAAAGAAATTCTAAGTAAAAATTACCTGCTGGGAGGGATGCTGAAGCTGCATCACTTGTAAATTAAACAATGCAGAAAATGTAACAGTAGAAACCAATTGTGGAATTGTTAAGTAAAGCTATAATAATTCATAGTTAGACTCTGCCGTAGATCTGTTCTTTTTGTCAAAAAGGTATCATAACACAGAAACCTAGTAAAAAGAGTATTCTCTTAGTTATGCCCTATTTGGACATAGTTGAAGAAAATATACTCTTTCTATCCCTTCTCCTACAGCTCTCGGTTTCTTTGTGTTCTTCTATCTACATCTGTCCTTTCTGCAGCTATGCAGCAAAATGTACAGGTCATAAAGTTAGTGCAGCCCAAACAGAATGGGTTGAACAGACTGTCTCCCAGTGGGAACAATTATTTTAAAGAAAAGCTGTGGGAAACAGGAAGGGTAGAAATTCCCCAGATGTATACAAGAACCTTGTTGCTATATGCAGTAGGACATTTCAAGGACTGATAACTGAGATACATTTTCTGTTGAACAGAATTAAATTAAATTAAACACAGTTCTTGTCTTCTAAAAAATGTTAACTCTTGGAATGCTTTCCTTTTTCATGTAATGAGAAAAAAGGATAGGTAGGAATGCAGAAAAGCCTGTTTCTGTGGTGGTTCCATTTTTCATCAGGAAAAAATCCATACCACAGCATAAATCAACAGTAACTTCAGCAACAAGCCCTGGTTCCCTGAAAATAAATGACATATCTCAGTTTCCCTACCCTCTCAAGTTGACTACAGATCAGTCAATGGCATAGCCCTTGAACTTGTGAACTGAGAAGGTCTAGACATAGGCTAGCTAACTTTCTTATAACTCACAGTTTCCTAGAAGCAACCTTTCATGTTGTTCCCCTCCATACGACCAAAACACATGGCCAGTGCTTATAAGTCCTATAAGTCCTTGAAAAAACAGGAGGGAAAAAAAAGAAAAGTTTTTGACATTTCTGAAGTGACTTTGTTCCATTTAAAAAGTACTTCCTTCTAGGCTTCTGGGAGCAAGTATACTTGCTCTTAGCTTTTACATAATCCTCTTATTACCACCTAGTAATAATAAGGAGAATCAAGTCAGTGAGGGAAGGCCTCTTTATGTATTAGACCCGACTCATCACTTCAAACATATGTGAAAGCATGAAGTTGTCAATGCTTCCATGTCTACTTTTATTATTTTATTACCAATTTTGTAGTTATATTTGTGGAATGAAATAAACCTCAGGTGTCCCCTCCCCATCGCCTTCTTGTAGACTGATCATGATAACTTCTTACTGTAGGCTATGGTGTTTCCTCAAAAAAAAAAAAAAAANAAAAAAGCATCTTTACTGATCATCTACTTTATCACCTGATATGGTGGTAATAAATATGGAGCTTACATAATAGCACATATGGTCTCCAAGAAAAACTTTTTACTGACTTACTAGAGTAAAAAAAGAAAATTAAAAAAAAAAATTAAGCAGCAAAATCTTCTATTGTTTTAATGGTTTTTCTCCAACCATTATCAAAGATATTACTTTATTATTACCTAGTTAGTATGAAAATACAGGGTTTAGGGAATAATATTTGATTTTTTTTTTCAATATTTGGTTGAAAACCGTAATAAGATACATTTTATGTAGATTTTTTTCTCTTTATGCATTCAGACAAGACAGGATACTATGATGGGTTCTCAAAATAGATCTGAAAATTACTGTCTGTCATATTTCCTCTAAGACTTTGATATTAGAGGCAATTTTCTTTGTAGACAAGGATCTTGCAAGCCTAACCATTTTCACCATGTAGGAATTGTATCACGTAGAATTTTGGGAAACAGGTCACAAACAGAGCTGTTGAAGACACTTATGTGAGCTTTGATCTGGGAATTTGTGTGATGCAAGAATTGAGTCTTAGTACTTAAATTATCTTGTGTACTTACTGAGGAAACTGTCAATGCAGACAGTATCTTCAGAGAGGAACACACAATCAAATTCCAGGTAAACTTGCAAAAAAGACAGTAGCACACCTAATTAAAGGGATAATATATACATTTACTCAGAAACATACAAGAACAGATATTTTTATATCCTAATTTAAATAAGTATTCCATCTTGTTCCCAAGCACGAGTATTTTTACTTATCAGAAACTGAGGATTAATCATGATTACTCTAGTGACTGCTGGTAGCTGTGGAGAGATTCCAGATGTTTTAGATAGACAGAAAATCTGTCAAACACATGAAAGAAAAACCAAAAGCTGACTTCTCAAGATTTTAAGAATTCCTGTTACCAAAATTGTAAAGATTGAAGATATAGATGTCTGAATGTTATGTCAGAACAAAAATTAAGCAGATGATCAAAATAAATATAATAAAACACAAAAGATTTATTGGCTAGCAGGTTTTGATCAACTGTTTATTTTGTTGGAATGATTGATGCTATGGAAAATTATTTGATTTTTCATTAAATATTGACTAAGAAGGTACACAGCAACTGAAATGATTGTGAATTATTGTGTCATTAAGGTTTGTGTAAAACCAGGCCAAGGATTAATATTCATTGATTTCAAAAACATTCCAAAGAACTCATGGGGTTTACTTTGGCTTAAGCTTTAGCTAAGGTCAGGAAAAAAGTTAGTGTAGAAGAGTTACATTCCTGACTGTGTCTGGATTTTCAAAGTCAGGAAGTCTTTCTGTGGCTGCTCAGCTCCTGATTGAACTCTTTCTTATGTGTCTGAGACAGTAGCCTGATATTCCAGTTATCAAGCAAAATATCTAATCTGTATGGTATTTGGCAACACACACACACACACAAAAGAACATGGAAAAGAGAAATCATTGTATAAATATTGTTTAAAAATAAATAGCACACAAGTGTGAAATGCAATTTTAATTTATTGCAGCAGCATAAATTGCTTGGCTTATTCAAATATATCAACACATCTTGAACTTTACAGGTCAGTGGTTTGGTTTTTTAAAGTAACTGAACACCATGCAGTCTTGAAATAATGCTACAACATGGTTATAGTGTATAAAATAAATATGCTTCTGGGCGATTATGAGACAGAAAGCAGCCTTCACATTGCTACTGTACCATGTTTTATTAGTAGAAATTTCCATGAAATACTTTTTTTTTCTCTGTTCAAGAGAGAACATTGAAAACTAACTTATGTAAGAAAGCTTTGTAAGATTATAAAGTGGACAGCAATTGCCCTTTCATAAATTATGTTTACAGATAGAAATTGTGATCTTTCAGACTGCCCAATTAGCATCTGAAATAGTAGTTGCTATATTTATTTAACAAGTTGATCTGTAGTTTTTTGACCAAGAAGCCAGATTAGTCAGAAGAGTCAAGTCTAAGCCAACAAATATAACAACAAGAAGAATGAGTTTATGTAAAGTCTGTATCTCTGAGGGGCACTGGAAGTAGACAGAGATATTAGTTAGAGACTTGAGATTTCTGTGATGATACATGAGGGCAGTGAACCACAAACCCAATGTAAATACAATGCTAGTGTTTGGTAAGTTATGTTATATTAAAAATTCTGCAACATATATATCTCTAAACATAATTTAACTTGAAACAGATCATGCACACAGCAATAGAGAAAAGAAAAAAAAAAAGGCTTAAAAAATATTGCACTTTCAAACACACATCTTCTAAAATCAGAAAAAAATTGTTATTTTTGTTAAACTTGGAAATAACCTAGAGTTTTGAGTTACAGCTATATAAACCCAAAATCACACAAGCAACTTTGTGTTCTCATAGACTCACCAGCTTTGAAGCCGCTCTTTTTTCTCTTCTTTTTTAGTTTTGCAAATACAGATAAAGGAGTTTTTCTATTGCTTTCAAGAACTCTGTAACCCTGACCTGATTGTTTCAAACCTGCAATTGCAATTGCAGGGTCTCTATAGTGTTGCAATACTGCCAATTTCTTTTTATTATGTTCACAGAGAGTTTATGATTTTAGGATAGCATATGTAGCTGATTCTGGGGTAGAAACAAAGAAAAACAAACAAACAAACAAACAAACAAACAAAAACCAGAAACTACGCCATAAATATTATACAGTGATATATTTATATACAGTGCAATGCTTTTATACTGTCATTGATTCAATGGTCAATATATTATTGAGTTGATTTGTCTAAACAGTCCAAGTACAATTATATTAACAATTTATGGTACATATAATACAAAAATTATGGTCCCACATTTCCCACTACTTATACACTTTGTGGATGTAACAGAAGACAATAGGTACAAACATTCAAAGCAATAGGAACAGGAATACTAGACTATTCCCTCCTACAACCAGAAGTCCAGGATGGTCAGGAAAAGAAAAAAAAAAAATTAGCTGTTATACCAAAACCTCTTCTTGATCTTTCTGCCTTCTTCTAAAATTCAAGAAAGGGACAATGATAACCAGCAGTAACAACAACAACAGCAACAACAACAACAACAACAACAACAACAACAACATACTTCCTTTGTTACCTGAAGTGCCAAAAAAGGAAGTGATGTTCTAATGCCCTTTCCTCTCCTATCTTCCCCCAGAATGTAGGTGTAAGGTATGGTTTAGGGGCCTTTCTATATGCTGATCATTTCCCTAAGAAAAGAAACAATACTCTCTCTCTGGCAAAATAGCCTAGTAAATTTTTTTCACTTTTTCCCTAGGGAGGTAATCATTCAGTAGAGTACCAATTTATTGGAATGACAATCAGAACATACCTCCCAAAGTAATACTTAGAGACATGATGATATTTATAGATGAATCAACAAGGCTGCGTTAGTAATGGTTTGGTTTCAACAGCTTTCTTCCTCCTAGAAATTGACAAGCTGGTAGACCAATAAAATACATTTCATTTTGTCAGGAATTTTGCTGCAGGATCACCTATCACACAGTTGCTCGAGTTCATCTGGCTCAGCAAAGCTGACAGTGTCTGGGCTTCATTTCTTTGTAGTTCAGCTCACTAGTGAACACTTATAAAGGGAAATAGGAACTTCTGGTAACTTCTGTTAGTAGTCACTATGCAAGAATACTGCAAACAGTCACCACTTGCATACTGCCACTGGATTTCCCACCCTTTCTCCAGGTAGTGATCTAGTCTAAAATATTTCCCATATAAGATTTCAGGAGGCTGATGAGGAAAAGTGGGTTACAATCAAATGAATACCCTGACTAGAAGACTAAAGAGGTTTGGGTCAATTCACATAAATATCAACCTTTATCTGAGGCTCACTTCACATTTCTCGTTTTAATTTCAGAGAAAGCTAGGAACTATTGACATTATGTACATTTAACCGCATCACTAACACTGTCTGGCACAACTTAATGAATGAGCATTTTAGATTTGAGGATTCCATTTTTTCAGTCTTAAAAAGAAAATAAAAAAGTTAACAAATTCTGTCTCACTCTCTTTAGAGAAAGCTGTGCTCATGAATAGCCTTAGCAGTTCACCGTATGTAACCTCAGCAGTGCTCAGCCTCATACAAACATTGTATTCATCTGAAACCAAGAAGGTTTTAATTTTTCTTTATGTCAGCTACCTAATATCCTGAATTTTACCATGAGATTTTACCTTGATTTGGCTTTGGTTCTATGATGTTTCTGTGCTCTTTCTGTCACAAGTAACAAAGCGAAGGACAATCAAATGAACATTCAACATCTGTTTTCTGTGTTTGCTTTTATAGATCATCATTCTATCAAACCACTTGGTATATACAAAATTTATTTAAAGGGCAATCTAACCGCTTTTCTATACAGTGAGCTGCAAGAAAATTTCAATTGGTCCCTGAGCTCTCGTGTATGACAGGATGCTATCCTAGTTTAAGACATGCCCAAAATGAATTTCAAGTGTCATTGGCATACCAACTTTTCTTTACTCCATTCATAAAAGCTCTGTAGTAGAAACAGTATGAATGATTTTGGACTCTTAATAAATGCAGAGCATCAAGCTTAATCAGGATTTTTATGTTAGGGAAGAAGTACAATTTACACTACCTATTGCTTTAATATCATTAACTAAATCATGTTAAGCAGCACAGTAAAAAAAAAAGGAAAGAAAAAAAGAAAAAGAAAAAAATATTTCTGCTAACGACCAACAGCATTGTAGCTATTAAAAAAAAATTAGAAATCATATTTCATATGTTGCATTCTAATTTTCTATATCAGGACACAGAGAAAGATGAAATAAAATTTTAACTAAAAAGTCTGTGACTGGAACACAGGAAAAATACCCTAAATAATAGAGAAATCCAACTCAGGGCTCTCTCTTTAGGGATCAAAAAGGACAGCCAAAAGAAGATCTTAAAGGGACAGACCCATTTTCAGAAAAACATAAGGACAGTAGCCATCAAGCCCTCCGTCTATATTATCTTTGTCTCATTGTGCTTGCAAATTATCTTTTACTGCCTTAAATATTTGCTTTTTGTTTCTCCATTTGCCAAGACTAAGTTATAATTGCCTAGGTATAAACATATCACTGCATTTTAAATAAATAGAAGGGCTATTCTTCAGTGATTTTTTTTTTTAACATGCAATTAAAAAAAACATCTGTAGAGGTGGAATTTAATGATGGATCCTAACTAAAATAATAGCAGGATGAATATTAAGCCAGTGTAATCCTTTCACACCATGTTTCAGTACTGGAGTGGAGAGCTGTCACGATATAATCAGTAAATCACCGCTGATGCCCCAAAACAGCCCCAGTCCTTCCTTATGCATTTCTCAGTTCTCTGTCCTTCCTTTCACCAAGGATGAACAAATTGCCAAGGGAGACCTCAGCCTGCAAACTCATTATCTCTTCTCTAATTATAGATACACAAACAGAACTATCAGGCATTTGTTCTCACTTATGCAATTTATCTGTATAAGATCCTGAAAGAGGTGACACAGCAAACCTACAAGAGACCTGACAAAACCAGTTCCCATGAAAAGAAAAAAGCAGGATATCTGTCTAGCAAGATTCACAAGACTTGCATGCTTTAAAAACTTTAGAGAAAATTTAAGTAGGTAGCATTACACAAAGACAACCGTCTGAGTTCCCCCATCCTCTTCCAAGGCAAAACTAACAAGAAAAAGAACCAGCTACTCTTTAGCAACAAGTTCCAAAGAAGCTGATGTTTCAAATTTCTGAACTACAGTCTCAAGTATAGACTATTGCCCAGCTATCACTAAAATTAATTGCTAATGGAAGAATGAAAGATGTTATGTGTTAACAGTTTTCAAATACACATTTGGGAAGAATTCAAGCAGCCACAAGCTTGGGGGGTGAGATTTCAATATCAATCCAATTAGTTGAAAATACATTAAACAAAGAAGTGAACAAGAATCAAACAAATAGACATACAGATATATGATCTAATGGAGAAGGATGAAGAATGAAGAATAAATATATTGAAGGATGAAGAATGAATATATTGTTTTTTAAAGGATAATTCCCCACCAACATAGTAGCAATGTTTGACATAAACAGTCACCTACATAGCTAAAGGTAGCTGCAAGTATATTTGTACTTTTAAGTAAAGTTTAATAAGCTTCTCAATCAGTGATTCTTAAAATACCCTTAGCTGTCTTAGGAAGGTTCTTTCGTGGTCTGGAAACTAATTAAGAAGTAACAAACAAACAATATGTGTATAAGTTTACTGTATAAATGGTCTACAGACCGATATAACTAAAGTGATCTATTTTGAGATTTGTGGCTTTCAACACAAATGATCTATAAAAAAAGATAACTAGTGATAATATTTTCTCTGATATAATTGCTGGATTCAGGATGATGAAAACAAAATTTTACTGTAGTGAGTTAAAATATCTCTTATGCCAAGGTTCTAAAGATTGAATAAACTATCCTGAAGTTAAAGTCACAGGATGCACTTGCAACAGAAAAATGCCTCTGGGACACTGGTGATTGGCTGTCAAGTACCTTTTAAATATTCAGTCAGCAGGATATCTGCAATTTAAATACCTTGTTATAATTAATAACAGTTGTCAAAAAAAACCAACAAAAACCAACAAAAACAAAAAAAAACCACTTGCCTAAGGGATAAATTCCCAAGTTTCTTTACCGTATCTATGTGACTAAGGCAGGATTAAACATGTGCTGTGTGGTCCCAGGTGAATATATTTCCGTATTTTAAGTGATGATAGTTCAAACTACCTGAGATCTTATAGAAGCATATTTAATTGAAAGACGTACTTCTAATACAGAGAAGTGGAAATTTTGTGAATGCTGTTCATTCACACAATAGTCTGCAAATATACCAAGTGATAACCTTTCTTAATCAAGCTCAACCGACAAACTTTCACTTGACTGAAATTTCCACTAAGTTTTCATAACATCCTCATAGAGAAGCTGATGAACTATGGGCTGTATGAGCAGTGAGGTAGATTGAAAACTAGCTGAACAGCTAGGCCCAGAGGGTGCTGATCTTTCAGAAGCCAGTAACTAGTTATGTACCCCAGGGGACAATACTAGGTCCAGTCCTGTTTAACATCTTCATTCATGATGTGGATGATAGAGCAGTACCCTCAGCAAGGTTGCAAATGACACAAAACTGGAAGTAGCTGATAGACTTTGTTGTTATGTTGTGCTGCCATCCAGAGGGACCTTGACAGGCTGGAGAGGTGAGCTGATAAAAATCTCATGAAGTTCAACAAGAAGTCCAGAGTCCTGCACCTGGGGAGGAACAACCCTAAGCACCAGTACACACTTGGGCTGCCTAGCTGGAAAGCAGCTTGGCAGAAAAGGACATGGGGATCCTGTGCAGGTGACAGAGCACTGGAACAGGTTTCCCAGAGAGGTTGTGGAGTCTCCCTCCTTGGAGGTCTTCAGGAGCCATCTGGACATCATCCTGGGCAACCTGCTTGAGCAGGAGGGTCGGACCAGATGACCTCCAGAGGTCTCTTCCAACCTTAACCATTCTGTGATATTGTGAAATAGAACAGAATATTTAAAGGTCTGATATGGATGAGTTAGCTGTTGTTTTGATTGACCTATTGACTGAAGAAGCCACAAATGAAGCGTTGTAACAGACATTATATTGCCATGAACACCTCACCAGAAAAGCAGGAGGGTTTGATTTGTACTACCTTTGATCAACGTAGGAACCAAATTGTTTTCAATTTCTATCTTTCTTGTGTTTCTATTTGTTTTAAATGAAAACTGTGTCTTAAGTAGAGAGTTTATTTCCAGAACATTTTTTACAGCTTTTAAGTACTTCTGTTAACCTGGTTTTTTTTTGACTAGTATAGAAAATAGATCTAAGCAATTAAAATATTCCTCTTAATATCAGTGCTTGAATTTCTGGTTTTTTTTTGTTTTGTTTTTGTTTTTTTTTTTGTGTGTGTGTGTGTGTGTGGGTTGGAATAAGCGCAAGAAAACACCCATCCAAATCTCTGAGTATAAAATTTGGAATCCTTTATGTTCTCCATTAAACTGCATATCATTTTATTGCTCTAAGCTGTCACTTCATGTATTTAAACTGTAAGACCTTTTCTGTCTCTCTTTTTTAACTTAATCATCTTAGCTTAGCTTTTTGTATTATAGGCTTTTGTCCAAGTTCTGTTATTGAACCTTGTTCTGCATACCCTTGTCTTCATTACAGCATCTTTCATTAGTGATTGATGTCTATCACATGCTATGCTGTTATATAGTTGAAAAAAAAGAACAACCATATATTTTGATTCTGAATTATTTTTTTTTAATTATCATTATTTTATTTCCTTAGCTTAAACAAAATCAAGGGTACTAAAAGGACATATCTACTGATATGAACAGACTTCAGTAGAGCTATGTTAGAGCTATTTGCCTGGTTTACAACCTGTCCCAACGCAAATATCTTATTCTCTGTCCTAAGATCATGATGTACTTTCAGGCTGCTGTGCAATTAGACATATCTACTTCCCTTTAAACTGTCTTCCAAAAAATAAGAAAGTAAAAAGCAAAATATTTCATTGTCACATATACCTCACTTTTGTGTGGGTTTGAAAAATACGGGCAATGATTAAACTTCAGTCATGGAATCACAGAATGGTTGAGGTTGGAAGGGACCTCTGAAAGTCATCTGGTCCAACCCTCCTGCTCAAGCACGGACACCTAGAGCAGGTTGCACAGGATGATGTCCTGACAGCTTTTGAATACTTCTTGCCAGATGGAGACTCTACAACATCTCTGAGCATTCTATGCCAGCGCTTGATCAACCTTACAGTAAAGAAGTGTTTCCTGATGTTCAGAGGAAACCTCATGTGTTCCAGGTTGTGCCCATTGTCTCTTGTCCTATCATTCGGCACCACTGAAAAGAGTGTGGCTCTGTCCTCTTTATACCATCCCTTCAGGTGTTTATAGATATTGATATGATCCTCCTGAGCCTTCTCTTCTCCAGGCTGAACAATCCCAGCTCTCTCAGCCTCTCCTCATAGGAGAGCTGCTCCAGTCCCTTCATCATCTTGGTGGACCTCTGCTGGACTCTTTCCAGTATGTCTAGGTCTTACTTGTACTGGGGGGCCCAGAACTGGACACAGCACTCCAGGTGTGGCCTCACCAGTGCTGAGTAGAAAGAAAGCATCATCTCCCTCAACCTGCTGGTAATACTTTGCTTAATAACAACCAAGGATACTGTTAGCCTTCTTAGTAGCAAGGGCACATTGCTGACTCATGTTCAACGTGGCGTCCACCAGGAACCCCAGGTCCTCTTCTGCCAAGCTGCTTTCCAGCTAGGTGGCTCCCAGAGTGTAGGGGTGCTTGGGGTTGTTCCTCCCCAGGTGCAAGACTTTGTCCTTCTCCTTGTTGAACTTCATGAGATATTTGTCACCTCACCTCTCCAGCCTGTCAAGGTCTGGATGGCTGCACAGCCTTCTGGTGAGTCAGTCATAGCCCCCAGTTTCGTGTCATGTACAAATTTACTGAGGGTGCACTCTACCACAATGTCCAAATCATGAATGAAGATGTTAAACAAGACTGGACCCTGTATTGATCCCTGGGTACTCTGCTCTTTACTGACCTCCAGCTAGAGTTTGCACCACTGACTACTACCCTCTGGGTCTGTCCATTCAGCTAGTTTTTGATCCACCTCACTGTGAGCTCGTTCAGCCCATACTTACTGAAGTTCAGGAAGCCAATATTCACTGCTCCCCCTTCATCCAGCAGGCTAGTGATTTCATTAGAAATGCTTATCAGATCACTCAGGTATGACTTCCCCTTGATGAATACATGCTGATGACTCGTGATGACTTTCTTCTCTTTCATGTTCCTGGAAATGGTTTCCAGGGTTAGCTGTTCCATCACCTTCAATCACCAGGGCTTGAGTTGAGGCTGACCAGCCTGTAGTTCCCTGGGTCCTCCTTCTTGCCCTTTTTTGAAGATAGGAGTGACATTTGCTTTCCTCCAATCTTTGGGTGCTTCTCCTGGTTGCCACAATTGAGTAAAGATTGTAGAGAGTGGCCTCATAATCACATCTGCCAGCTCCCTCAGCAGTCGTGGGTGCACCCCATCATGGCCCATAGACTTGTGAATGTCCAGTTTGCTCAAGTATTCCAAACTGGACATCCATATTTCAGAATCTCCTTCTCATGTGAACCAATCCTTCTGCTCTGATAGCCATGAATCTCTTAATCTCTGTCTTAAATAACTGCAAGATTGTTCATATATATTTATTCTTAAGCCATTATTGTGCATTAGCTTAAAAATCTATTCCCACTTTCTGCTGTTTTGCTTTCATACGCATTTATAAAGAGTAATCATAGCTGTTTTCTGCCTTTGTTTTGACATGCTGATCAACCCAACATTTTCCAGTCTGTTGCCTTTTTTTATGATAGATCCTTCTTCACTTTGAGCATCCTACCAGCATTTATTGACTTTATTCTAGCTCAAAACAGGTTTACTTTCTTAAAGATACTTTTTTTCTTGGTTCATCCTGTGTACATTAGTTATTTTTACGATAACTTCACTTTAGTAGATCAGAGTCATGATATAATCAACCAGTTTATCCATATATTTCCTCTCTCTTAGTGTTTCCTTAGGCTTATATACCTTTTCCTCTTCTCTTTAACATTAATCTTTAAGGTAATCTAGTTGTCAAGTTATATTCTTTTATTTCATACTGACATTACATTCCAGTTTTGTTTCAGCAGTGTTAATAATTACATGTTTACTTTCTAGGGTCCCATTGGTCTCAAAGTAGCATGTACAAGTCCAAGACAAATACTACTAGTTTCCCACTCAGTATTTTCAAGTTGCTGGGGGGATTCTCATTTCGCAGATTCCTACCCACCTGTATCCATATCTTTTCCAGGCCTACAGATAACTTCTTGTATTGCACTGTATGAAAGTCACTACTTCATTCCACACCTGAAAGGAGCCAGCCTTGTCTGTCTAAAAACAATCAATTACCTTGTCAAAGAAATATAGCAGATTAGTCCAGTACAATTATTTTGCAGGAAACCATAATGCATTTTATTTCAACTTATATTAACTTTGTCATTTTAATTATTCTTACAGAGTTTTTTCTCTTAATGCCGTTTTACAAATTAGATCAGACTAGTAAGTGTGTATCTCCTTAATCCTCAGATATTTTTTATTTTCCAATCTGATGTTATTACTCTTAATTTGACCATAATAATAATAATAAAACAATAATAAAAAAGCTTTTTTTTTTTTTTTACGTGCCAGTTCATGCAGAATTATGAAATAAATAATTTAGTCTCTGTATTTTCCAGTGACTCAAAGCCATGCATTTCAGTTACACCAGTTACTTTTTCAGGCTCTTCTTCCCCTTAGCCATATTTAATAGTTCTCTTAGTCTGTGTATGTTTTTGCTGAATATTAGTAGCTGTATTTTCTGCAGCTTTATTGTCTACTCTACTCTTACAGCTCAGCAGTTTTTTTTCCTACCTTTATACTATTCAAATACCTTCACCTGCCTCTTTCAATCTTTTGCTAGATATAAATCAGCATGTCTTTGAGTAGGAATCATTTTATCCCAGATCTGCCTGTTAATTGTAAATGGATTTTCTAAATCAGAAGCATGCTTAAGACTAGAACTTGCCTCCCATGTCTAGGAAACCATTATTTTTCTTGGTCAGATGACTAAATAAAGCCTAGGAAGAAGTCTAAAATATCTCTCTATATAAACTGGAATGCTTACTAAAGGTCTCCTAGTAAACCATGCAACAATATTCTGTCTCCAGGATAGATGCATGAGCTCAGAATGCATGTACTAAATTCCACAGGACTGGAATTACATTCATTTTGCATTCAGCTCAGTAAATAAAAATGTATTTCTATAGCCTGAAACTAATGCCAAGGATTTATTTTAGAACATAAATAAAATTCAGTTTTGACAGCCATTAATTAAAAAGGAAGATATTTTTGTTGATCTATCATACTTTAATGAAAAGCAAACAAATCAGACGAAAACAAGTATATTTGTATGTGAGCACAAACAGTTATGGAATTACTCCAGCCTTAATGTCATTTGGTCAAGGTTCTCTTTTCCCTCAAGCAGCAAAGTAGTCTGCTGGCAGCTAATGAGGTGAAAACAAATGGGGATAATTAGAAATTGTATAATTAACATATTTTTCCACTATAAATATTGGTTTGTTTAAAATGAGTTTGATGTTTTTGATAAGTTTCCAGATTTAAAAGTGGAAGAGAAAAAGAGTATTTTTTAATGACAAAATTATCTGATTCCATAGGGTATCATTTAATTCTTATTTTTCATTTGTTACTTCTGAAATGTTGAATTTCATCCAATAAATTAATATCTCACCACAGAGATATCAATTTACACTTTGTTACGTATTAAAACTAAATATTATTTTTAAATAATTAAGTAATTACCATTATGATTTTTAAGGCATTTTAACCTCCTCAATGGAAAAAAATAAAATCAAAACAATCAGACTATAATATAAACCTCCAATAAAGTCCTTCCAGTCTACATGGGACAGTAAATTTTCTCCCACATGGAGAAATCAGCTGTTATATTCAGTAGTTCCTCAATATTATACTGAAACATATTCACAGGTTGGATTCACCATGTTAACGATCACTTTATATCCATGGAAACTTAAAAAGATCTAAGGATCTAAGACTTGAATCACCCTGTAAAGATACTCTCTCTTTCAGTTGACAATAGACAGAGACACTAGCACATGTAGGATATTATTTTTGCGTCCTTCAGGTTAGTGAACTGAATCTTGGCCAAAGGTATATGACCAATAGCAGGTGGGATATAATCTTAACTCTGTGCAAGTCATACAGGTTTGAAATTTCTTAACATTAAAAAATTGCACAACCAAAGTCTTGGCATTTTTTTTTTTTCAAAGTCTTGGCTTTTTTTTTTTTTTTTTCCTACAAAAATACTCCTGAGAGTGCAGGTGCAAAATTTTAATTAACTCAGTAGGTAATTACTTCTTTCCTCTGATCTACATTACAGGCCTCTTGAATGTTCTGCGCTCGTTGCTCACCTGCAGAACCCCCATTGACAGAAACTTGAACACTGCATAAGGAATTAGTATGGGAATTGATGCNCTTCTGATTTTCAGTAATGTTACTGCAATGATTTCCACAGTGCCCTACTAACAGAAGGTAAAAACTAGGATCATTTTTTATTTTATAGGGAGGATCTTCAGCATGAGTGGATATCTGTTCTTAATCCAGCATGTGCCTTTTGAAATTTTCAGTGGTTGTGAACGTAGCATGTTCATTACTTCTGACAGAAGAGCAACAAATGTCAAAAACAGGTTTGACACAACTGCTTTTGGTCTAACTCCAAGATGTTAATCAGTTAGGTTGAGCAATTTCTTAAAGCATACTGTGTGTACCATACAGGACTGGGGTGCCAGGCACTATTACATGGGTGCAAGAGATGTCAGGAACACTCCCTCATCACAGAATGCTATTGATGAGTCAGGCTCTTGACTCTAGTACATCTCTTTGAGATGAATAGCTTTACTTTCTTTACCCCGCACTCCCCAAGCCTGCAACAAAACAAATAATAATTGTCTTGTAATCCTCTGCTCCCTCCTTGAACCCTGCCCCAAGATCCATCTGCACTGGAATTGCTATAATGAAACAAAACACATGAAAATTATTTTGTCAAGGAATATATTTAAACCCAAGTATGAGCAGGCTAAACTATTTCATTTGAGAGGTACATGCACTGTTTCAGAGATGAGATTTGCAGAGCTAACTGTAATTCACCAATGCACAAAGAAAGAAGAACTGGAGACTGAATGGAAATAGTGCTGAAATAACTCCAGTAGAGAAACATGGCTTTAGACTAATATACCAGTCACAAACTAACATTTTAATCAGAAAATGCAGAGTCCCAGCAATTATCCTGTAAAGAACTTCTGTAGCCTTCAGATTTAATTTCGGGTCAGAGCTAATGTTAATTTACCAGACATCTAAATACTGTCACAGTAATTCACTTTCTTTAAAAAGGTATGAGGAAAGTATATGCTTTACAGAAGCATTGCATTTATCACATATGTCTTTATGAAGAAACCCACCCTATATTGCAGGCTGTGTTCACCTATACTTCTAAGAACTTATGTAATAATCTAAATAAGAAGGAATCTTTCTCTGATACGGTAAAAGTACAATCTAAATAGAAATGGAAAAGTATAGAAATTCAACTTTCTTAGATTTTATAACTGTATCTTTTCTACTAATTTCCTATCAAAAAATATATTAGACCTAGTCAGTAATGTCATTTTTATCACCAAATATTGACAGTTATTTATATGTAAAGCTAATATACTAAAAGCTTTTGACAAAGTACATTCTCTTTGCTCCCAGAAGTAACAGCTAGAGATCTCAGTTAAATCAAAAGTATACCCAAAACATTCTCAGAACTAAAAAACAGTTTAACATTGATCACAAATTTATATCCTGTGTTCTCTCTAATGATCTCTACATTTTAAATATTTTCCCTCCATGTTTTTCTGCATAGGCATACATCTAAGGTTCACAGTATGATTCCTGGGTATGCAGCAAGATAAAATAAACAAAACAGAAGAAAACAATATCAAATCAGACATGAATAAAGTCTGGGACTGTATGCAGCTGAAACACTTCTGTTAGCTGTAGCTGAAAAGAGAGCTGGGTGATTACTTGTCATGTTTAATGTGTAATGAAATTAATGGAGTTTATATTGACAAAGTACTTAACCATCTAAAAACAAAGACTACACCACAAAAACACATTGTGTATTTTCCTATTTTTAAACTTTTTTTTTGTACAACATCCAAAGTGGACCTTTAATACTTTATTTGATAATTATATATTTATGTATTTACCAACATTTATCAATGTATATATTCTACTTTCAATCCATGTTATGCTTGTGATAATACTTTTAAGGTATCTAAAAGATCTTTAGGTAAAGGATATCGCATGTTATTAAAAATAAACTTTGACAGAAGGTTCTCCTGTCACCTCATTATTGCAGGCTATATTGTTGATAATCAAGAGAAGGTCAAGTAAAGATGAATAATGTGTTCCCTTCTAGTAATAACTACTTCCCAGAATTGGGTGAATTGAAACATAATAGTGAGGGAAACTGATAAAAAACAGGATCTGTACCTTATGGGTGGAGAACTAAGTGTATCAATCAGTCTCCTTGAGAGGTGTGAACATGGACCACAGAAAATGAATAGTATTTGATGCATTTTAAGAGGACACTAGTTATAAAGATCCTTAACTAACATTTGTATTTCATAAATCACAAAAGAAACATATTTTACTAGCCCCAAAATTTAGATACTTGTGATTTTTTTTTCTTCTTCTTCTTTTTTTTTTTTTTCTTTTTCTTCTTTAGGCATCACTTGGTGTGCCATGGAAATATTCCTGTGGTGTTGATGGTGTGTTTAGTGCAAGGAGGAGTTGTTCAAAGAAAAAAAGTCAGACTGTCCATGATAACAACTTCAAAATCAACCTGCTAATATCAGAGGGGGAAAAGAATATGGTCGTCAGCAAGAATAATTTTCTACTTCCAAGGTGTCTTGGCTCCAATAAGTCTTACAGGTTATTTTTCACTGAGCATGTAGCTGTGCAATGCAGTTGCATCTTATATAGTGAAAACCATAACAGAACATCTTAAAATCCAGATTTAAGAAGTGTTTCCTCAGTCATTGAAGTGTTACACAAGAAGCTCAGATATGTTAGTGGACATTAGAAGAAGATTGCAACCAACAGATGGGGAACATTGGTATATCTCATAGAGCTCTGCCAGTATAAAATCAGAAGGACAGTCTGGGAATATGAGGAGAGGGAGTAGCCCTCTATGTGAGAGAGCAGTTGGTACGCTTGGAGCTCTGACTGAGGATTGGTCAGGAGCCAATCCAGAGTTTATGGATTAGTATTAAAGAGAAAACAGATAGAGGTGACATTGTAGTGGTTGTCTACTATAGGCCACCTGATTGGGAAGAACAAGCAGATGAGGCCGTTCACAGACAGATAGGAGTAAATTCATGTGTGCAGGCCCTGGTCCTCATAAGGGACTTCATGAGAGTGCTGTGGTCTCTTCATGATCTACTTGGAAAAGTCCCATGAGATAAAGCCCTGGAGGGAAAAAGGGCCCAAGAAAGCTNACTGGGCTCCCCAGTACAAGAGAGACATGGACACACTGGAGAGAGTCCATTGAAGGGTTGCAAAGATGATTAAAGGACTGGGATATCACTCCTGTGAGGTAAGGCTAATAACTGGGACTGTTCAGCCTAGCAGACATAAGACTCAGGCGTGAGATCTTACCAAGGTACATGAATACTTAAAGGGAGGGTGCAAAGGGGATGGAATCAGGCTCTTTTCAGTGGTGCCAAGTGACAGGACAAGAAGCAATGGGCACAACCTGAAAGACAGGAGGTTCCATCTAAACATC
>VXAL01018925.1:2205-25505 GCA_013399475.1 Chauna torquata
GTGTGTGTGTGTGTGCCCAGGCAGCCCTCGCAGCGGTGGGGACCCCCCCGGGGGCTCTGTACCCTCGGAGGAGCCTGGCCCTGCGTGCTGGGGAGGGCGCGCAGGCTGGGGCTGCCCGGCGCGGCGCTCGCCTGTCCCGCGTCGCACCCAGTTGCACCTTCCGCAGGTGCAAGCGCGGGGTTTCGCGTGTGCGGGCTGCACGCTGGGTGCCTGGATGCGTGCACACGAAGGGGGCGATTCGGGCTTGCACACGCGTGCATTGCGCAGCCAAGGCTCGCGACTGCCTGGCTGGTGGGAACGATCCCAGTCCTGCCTTGGATCTCCGCCCCTAACCTGTCCTTTGGCACGGAGCAAGTTAAGGTGTTTAAGCTGGTGTTTTATAGCTTCGCCAGATAATGAGAGAGAAGGAATGCACTAGGATGGAATAAAAAGAGAAGAAATTTCCTTTTTTTGAGGAGGAAGGAGGCGAGGCTTCCCTTTTCCACTGACAAGAGTGCTGGAAAGCTGATTTCCCTCCCTCCCAAGAAATTCTAGCTCATTTGTCTTGCTCTGTGCCACAAGCCATTCCCTCCGCAATCAGGAACTTCAGAGGGAAATTAAATTAAAGCTGCATGCGCTCCTGACAAGGATTGCAGAGGTGGGGATGCAAAGACTTTGGGTATCACGGGACAAGCAGTGGAAGGCTCCAGCATCTAGACTCTTCTGGCTTTCATTTCGGGGTGGGGGCAGCTGGGTATATGAATTCTGTAGCATGCATATTTATGCGCTGGGTTTAGAGGTCCCCCCTCATCATTACAGCCTTGGGGATCCCATCTGTTTTTCCCTCTCTCTGACCAAGGGGTGTGCAGCGTGTAGGGGCTGGACACAGACCTTCCTCCTGCAGGGTGCACTTTGGCTAACCCACCCAATAAAACCCAATCCAGGCCACGTGGATCATAGGCAGACCTGCGAGGAATGCAGGGACAGGCGAGCTTCAGTGCAGCCAGTCATCAGGAAAATTTCTCCAACTATGTGTGGCCTGGAGAAGTGCCAGGCCAGCCGGAGGGCGGGCTGGAAGAGCCCCTACGGAAGGGTGGAGGCTGCTTACGGGGAGGCACTGCGCGCAGGAGGGGCAAACTGAAAAGTGAGTTAGATATGTATCGGATCCAGAGGTGCTTGTGCTGCCAGGCAGGTGTTGTGGCTGATGGAGCTGGGCTGGGCCAGGAAGCGTTAAATCAGTTGGGAAGAGGGCAGGGTGCTACCGAGCAGCCTCAGCACAGGACTGGAGCTAGGACCTGTGTTCCTCCCCGGTCGTGGGAGGGAGAGAGAAGGGGCTGGCTAGCTCAGGTAAGGGAGGGCAGGCCAGGAGTTTCAGCTGGAAAAGCCAACTGCTTTTATTCGTGATCCAGTTCTCCAAGTAGCCCTACGAGTAGTTGTATGGGCATACGTGAGAGGGAGATCCTGGCAAGGTGGGGTGGGGAGAAAGAGCACGCAGGGACCCAGCCTGGCTTGGATATTGAGGGAAGTATCTGCAGGCCGTCAGGTTCAGTTTGCAGAAGTCACCCTGTGCCTCAGTTTCCCTTGCTGCACTGTGACAGGGGTCCTTGTTTCAAAAGCCGGTTGTGCTCAATGACTGGGAAGGCCTCTGAGCACCGCAGGTCAAAGAGCAGTGCAGCGTGTTGTGTTGTGTTGCGTGGAGTGAGGGCGTTTGCACCCGCTGGTGAAGTTGCACAGAAGCAAGACCAGCCCGTGGCTGCGCTGGTGGGAACGAAGCAAAAAAGCTGTCGTCTTCTCTGTGCGACGTACTCTGTAGTTCTCCAGGGAGCTTCGAGACAAGCGCTGTGCAACACCACCATGCTTCCTTCTGCCTCCACGCAAAGGCTCGGCAGACCAAGCCGCCTTGTCACTGAGCCGCAGCCCCCCCGGGAGGCTGCGAGAAGGCCCCATCCCTGTGTGGCCTGGGCCAGGCTTTCCAGTGCGATGATCCCCGGTTGGCAGAGCTGAGGAGTCCGGCTGGGACGTGGGAAGCTGCAGCTGTGCCTCCCGGTCCCGACCCAGTAAGTTTGCTTGGCATTAGTTTCCATGATCGTTGTTTCTCTGCAGAGGTCCGCAGGCACTGGAGTGGCACAGGGTCAGCATGCGGCACTCGGCTCCCGCTCAGAAATGGCTGGGTTGGAGCTGTCACGTGCAAACTGCTTCTTGCTGTTTTGCCAAAGCACCCCGAGGGTTTTAGGGATGCCAGGAGAAGCCACGGCTGCGCATTGCAGAGCAGAAAAGCACCATGTGGGTCAATTCCTGCCTTCCGTTCTCCCAGTCGCTGTTAGCCTTGGGTTTTGCACTTGGCTGCCATGGTCTCTGTCAACAGGGTAAGTCAAAGCAGCCTTTATGCGCCTTTATTATGAAGGTATAGAAATTTTAAAAGGTTCAGGTAGGTACTGACAAAGGAGGCGGTGATGGAGGAAGCAGGCTCGCATATGTAGGCAAACTGTAGGTAGATTTATGGCATCTCCTTTCGCAGGAGCAGAAGTAATAATGCATGATGCAGGGGGATGTGAGCTGTTTGGCATGGTGTTAAAATTCCATTTCAGCTTCCTATCGGGAGATCTGCGGGGATCAGGTCAGCTCTTGAGTGTGGCAGCATTGCAGGCAGGAATAATTAGCCACTCCAGACTTCATCCATTACGTCTGCCAAAGCGAGGGGGAAAAGCCCGCGCTGGTGACCCAGTTCTGTTTATCAGGGCAGTGCTGCTGTTTCTGCAGAGGCAGGAACGTGGGGACCTTTGCCTGCCAGCAGGAGCTGTAGATATTCAGTTCCAGTTGCAGCTGTGAAGAGGGTGGGAGGTGATGAGTCTGAGCTGGTGAATACCTGTGAAGGTAGGTATGTGCCAACCAGTTGGCATCCGTCTTTGCCAGTGGGTTTAACAGTACTAAGCACAAGGTAGGAAGGTGGGTGCTGGCTCTGCAGAGGATGAGACACCCGTGTGTGCACACAAACACGCCAAGTATGCATTTCTTGGGACCGCGTCCCAGGGTCCTTTCAGCAGAGTAGTGGTCCCTTCACCTCTCTGCTCCGGCTTCCTCGGCTGTCAGAGGGAGTTAGTAAAACCGATACGCCTCTCAAGGTGTTTGTGGCCAGACCTGGAGTCAGGCTCCAGGCTCGAGAATCCATTTGGTTTTGGTTTCCTAGATCCTCCTCTAGATTGGTTCAGACTTGGCTTATGGAGCGCCAAGACCCAGTGGTTTGTTTGAAAAGGCTGTTGAGTTCAGAGTTATAAAAAGACTTGGAAGAGGAAAGAGTACAGCTAAAAGGTGTCATTGTGACTACTCCAGCCTGGAGAACTTCCCATCTCCAAGCTGCTCTGTCTCCTGCAAAAATGGCAGGTGGCTGCGCCCTGCAGAGAGGCAGAGTTGCTTGGATCCTGCTCCCTATCTCCAAAACTTTTTGGCAACGTGCTTGCTTTGCTGGGGTTGTTTGGCCTGGCAGGTTCTTACCCGAGGTGCTCGCCTCCTGGTACGTGCTGCAGAACCCGCTCCTGGGGTGTGCTCTGGACTTGGAGCTGGGCAGATCCTGCTTCTCACCAGGGCAGGATGGTGTGGGGAGCGTGGGGAGCGCTAGCACGCACCCCCTCGAGGGGAAGGCTTCTAGACCCTGCAAACGGAGAGCATCACACAGGCGCTCAGAGTCGGCTGGACCGGCTGTGGTGGAACTTGTTGGCTAAACGTGATGTGCCAGTAGTGCATTCGGAGTTCCTGGGAGCCTGTTCACACGCCCGCGGTGTATGTCTGGGAGAGCCTGCCCATCTCAGGACAGGAGAGGGCAGACTGCAGTCAGGAAAGGGGCAAGTGCTGGGGCAGATATTTGGTGGTAGCGTCCGGCTGTGTCTGGTACCGTCTCTGTGAAGCGTTAGGGACACAGTTCAGGCAGGAGGAGTGGCAAGGAGCAAGAAATACTGCCTGTGTGAGATGCCATCGGCATCCTCGTCTACCGGGGGCTGGGATGCTGAGCCCTTTGGCTGGAGCGCTGTGGGAGCAGGAGCCTCAGGGCTGGGAGGATCTGCCCGTTGCCCTTCCCTTGCAGAAAGCTGACAAACACTGTGCATCCGTCAGACCCCCAGAGGCCTTCCCCTGTGCAGGGGTGTGCCTGAAATGCCCTGCAAGGATTTCTAGGTTGGGTTCGTTCTGTCTGCTGTTGATTCTTTCACCGCCTAAGTCCTTCCCCCTGCACTGGGAAGGCTTTTCTGTCCACCCCTGTGCTCCTCGCTGCTCCCCTGCTCTCGCCTCCCCCAGCCTTGCATCCCCCTCTCTGCTCTGAATGCTGCATCCACCTTCCTCTGGCTCCTGCACTAGGAGCCCTCCTCCCCAGGTGCCAGCTGTGCGTGTTAGCAGAGCGAAGGCCGCAGAGCTGGACCTGATGTAGGTAATTTGGGTTTAGCACCAGTTTGGACTTGGAGAGAGAAATTCCCCCGGCACAGCCAGGCCCCCTCTATGTCTAGGACAGCACAGGTACGTGTCCCTTTCCGCCTGGAAAACCCAAGCGCTGTTTTTAGAAGTCTTTTCATTTTATTTAGTTTCCCTTCCTGGCACAGACAGTGTCTGTGGATGGCGAACCAGCAAGGAGCTGTGGGCTGCCTGCCTATTACCTCGGGTTTAAAGTGTCTCTTCCTATCAAATGCAAAGCAGAAGAAAGCAGAGCTCTCATGCATTCTTTTTTCCCCTTCTTCCATCCGTTCTAAATTTATTTCCATGCCTTGCCGGTTTCAATCTGCATTTCCTGACCCTCTCACATCTCCAGTCGCAGCCTCTGCTCAGAGCCTGCCTTTTGAGCTTGGAGCGAGCCGGGGGGGCACGGCTCAGCTTGGGAAGATGCGATGGGGTTAAAGCGAGAGGCTTGGTTTTAACAGTATAATGTGTAACCCCATAATGACTTTAAATATTGATTATTTGAAGGCCATTAGTGCTTATTGTTAAAGAAAAGTCAATACTTTTTAAGCCTTGTGAACCATTTGTCTCCTGTTAAAGGACATATCAAATTTAGCAGCATGCAGTGCAAATCCCCTAATACCCTGCTCACAAGCCTCCAGCTGGCATATTAGGGGAAAAAAAGGGGTGGGGGGAGGAATATGCAGTAACACAGAATTGCTCTCTGCAAGGTAGGGACAAGGCTTATCAGATGTAATTGCCAAGGGCTAAATTCGTGTTCTCGGGGTCTGGGACTGTAATTCAGCCCTTCCTCTGGGAGGCAGAAGAAGAGGAGGAAGGAAATTAATGGGGCTCTGACGGCTGATACCTGCCTGAGAAAGGACGCGAGGATTTGCGTTTTGGGCTGTCTAAAAGCACACAGCAGCCTTTGCTGAGGTCTCGGGGGCTTTTTTCTTGAGGGTTGCCGTTTCCAAGCTTGCTGGGAAGCAATGGGCTGGACCCGTACCGGGTGGCCTGGGAAGGCTCCCCAGCTCCGCGCCAGGGCAGGATCTGGCCCTGCTCCCTCCTCCTGCACCAGGTCGCCATGCCAGGGACCAGGCTGGGAGGGAGCAGAGGCAGCTTCCCTGCCTGGACGGCCGGCAGGCTGGGGTGCTGGGAGGCAGAAAGTCTTTGTCCTCACAGTACCGTGAGCGGGAGGGCAGGAGGAGCTGGGGAGCATCAGTCTGCCAGCAGGGAGAAGGGTCCCTCGTCCCCCAGCTATTTCTGAGGACATCTGCTTCCTTCCTAAGGGGGTTCTCCACCAGCAGCTTTGTCCCGTGTGCGTTTGGTGGGGAGCTCCAGTCTTGCCGAGCAAACGGCTCCGGGGGCTCGGTGTGGTCTGCTGCGTCGGGCAGGTGCGATGCCAGCAGGTGCAGATGCGTCTCCTTGAGTTTTCTAAGCCTTTGGACTTATCCCCAGCACAGGTGGTGTGCATAACATAGGGACCAATGCGTTGCCCACATCCCCATCGGAACCACCGTGGGCTGCTGGTGTTCGCTGCGTGCTGTGTGGCAGCAGGATCAGGCCCCACATCTCCCCCCTTCGCCAGCTGGAGCATCTCTTGCTTGCCAGTCCGCCGTATGAGTTGATCCGTGGCCTGAAAGGCCAAGGAGCTGCACAGCTCTGCTGGAAGTCCAGAGGGAATAGATGTGAGCAGACATGAATTCCTTAGGGATCACAGTTAGGCCCTGTAGTGCAACGCTAAAGTGTAAAAACAACCTCTGATTAACACTGTGCTGCCACCAAAGGGAGAACCTTCCATTTTTCCCATGCCCAGCCCTGATCCCCATCAAACAGCTTGCTTCCTGGGCACAGATTGTTTCTTTTCGGCTAAAATCCAGAGCATCTCTTCATTTTTTAGCATCTCCGTGTACAGCCTGCACCTGGGGCCGCTGTGCACCGCTCCCCATCACCGAATCCCCTTTTGTGCATTTGTAAAGACAGGGAGGACACGTCCACTGCTTGCCTGGCTGTGGAACAGTTAAAAGCAACTTGATTTCCTAAATTGCTTCTTATAAAACGAACAGCACGTCTGCCAGCCTCGTCTCCCCATGATTACAGCTAATTACGATCGAACGGACACCTCCTAGCCCCCGTCATGCCGCTTTAATTGTCCGTTATTCATCTGCAGGCTGTCCGGGGTGGCAAAGCACTTGGCAGCCCAGCGACCGAGGCCTCGGCTAATTGTGAGGCCTCGGGGATTAGGGCAGGTGATTACACACTTCATGGTGTAATTACATAAGCATCGCTTGGCTGCTGCCCCGGCTCGGAGCCGAAGGTCACGCGCTGCGTTACCTGAGATTAATTGGAGCTGCCACCGAAGTGCGAGGTGCTGGCGGAGCGGTTATACGATTAGCATTAACATTTCAGCAGCGACGGATCGATCTGTGGCTCTCCTCCAGACACAGCGAGCTGTGCAATTAGTTTAGAGGAGAGCTAGGGGAGGAAGGAGGAGGAAAGGAGAGACGGAGGCAGCCAGGCAAGGGGAGTAGAGGGGGGAGGCAGGGAGGGACGGATGGGCAAGGGGCAGGGAGGAGGAGGAGGAATTTCAGAGGGGAATCTCAGCCCGCCCGGTGCTGCCGATCAGCCTCTTGCAACGTTTCGTAGTTGTTGTTGCATGGAACGAGGATGAAATGACACGGGGAAGATCTAGGGAAAGGGCAGGCATCCTTTCCTTGCAATGGTCATTGGAAACCTGGTATTGCATGGAGCCATCTGCTCCTCTCACCCCCAAATTCTTCTCGTCTGGCTTTTCATGAGCTGTGGTGGTAATCTGTCCCACCTGGGCATGGACGGCTGGGATTCTCACCTTATCCCGCACTCGCACATCACCCCCCTACTGAAAGGGGGGCACGGTCATGTGTACGCTGTTTGCTGCGAAGTCGCGTGTACCTCCTTGCTCCCTTTCTCTCGCCCTCCAGTCTCTCCCGAAGCAGATTTTACAGGGAGACGTTGTAAAATGAAAATAAACGGCACAGCACTTGCTTTGCGTCTAGATGCCCTGGTGAAGGTAATAATGTTGTAAGTGGCCATCAAAAGGAATTAAGAGACGTGCAGCCGGAAAGCAGAGATTTGCTTGCAGGCTCCCAGGGCAGATTTGACTAATGGAAGAGACCTTGGCTTCTGTTCCCTTCCTGCATATTCTTTTTTTTCCTCTTATTTTTTCTGCAAGCAAGCAAGCTCTACCTGCCTTGCTTCCGGGCATTGTCCTCTTCCCCACCCCTCAAACCTGCCACTTCCAGCCTGCTGGTCGCCTTCCACCCGCTGTCCCCAGCCAGGCCAGCATCACTCGCCCCAGCTCCCAACATGCTCCTTCCCTCTGACCCCGTGGCACTTCCTGCGCACGTCCCTCTCCCCAGCTCTCCTCTCTGCCTCACTTAGAGCCCGCTTTTCTCTCCGGAATTAGCGACCACCCCTTGCCCCAACCAGGACAGCAATTTCTGCAAGGCATGCCAGTGATGCCTTCAAATCTTCACAAACCCAGCTCCTAAGATGTAGAATGACTCTTCAGTTGTAAGGTAGTTGAGACAGAAACGCAGGCTTGATGAGGGGAAAGGCAACCGCAGTGTCCTCAGCGCTGCATTTGCTAGCCCTGGGCAGCCAAAGAGCCTTCGAAGAGCCCAGCTGAAAGGCCACAGAAGTGAATGTATTGGAACAGGAGGGTGGGAGGCAGGTAGGACCTATAGAGTCTTGGCTGCTTTCTTCACCATCTACTTCTGCTTTTCTTTTCTTTTTTCCTCTCCCTCTTTTCAAGTTTTACCTATGGGGAATGGGCATCTTTTTATCTCACGCCAGCCTCTGGTGCAGAAAAGGGATGCTCTTCCTGAGCTGGGGTCCTCCCGTCGCTGTGGTTAGAGCCTCCAGGTTTTCAACGTGGATTTCTTATCTGATTTCTGCAGGGAGATATCTCACCCGCCGCCTCTGCTGTCACCCCAGAATGCACCCCATATTGCCCTGGGGCCCCACTTGAGACCTCCTTTCCTTGGGGTGCCTTCGGCTCTGTGCCAGACACCAGGTGAGTGCAGGAAATGCTCACGGTCAGCCGGGGAGGTGGGCAGAGTGAAGGCGCCGGCTGTGACAAACTGTCCTTTGGCCCAGACACATTTTCTGTGTTGCCCCGTTATTGTTCTGACTTCACTGCTGCTGTGCAGTGATGGGAGCAGGTTGCCTTCCTCTTTTACTGCCCAGCAGCCTCCTTGGTCCCATGTTTCAGCACAGGTCTGGGAGTGAGGGAATAGATGGGCTGTAGAGGAGCAGGCAGCTCTCAGCTGCCCTTTCCTGCTCAGCCCTCTGGAGGGCTGGCCCTGAGCGAGCAGGGAGTCAGTGCTGAGAGTGGTAACCCCATGTCATTGTCCTCCCCGTCCCCAGGTTACGGGTTCCTACAGCCGGCACAAGCAGAGATGTTTGCACGGCAGCAAGAGATGCTACGAAAGCAAAACCTGGCAAGGTAAAGAGCACAGAGTGCCAACACAGAGGCCCTTCCCTTCCCTTCCCTTCCCTTCCCGCCGGCAGAGTGGTGCAGGGTGCTGGGCTGGAGGAGCTGTGCGCAAGGAGCAGAGCGATGTCCAGACGAGACCAATGGATATGAGGGTGTGGGGACCACGCTTGGAGAGCCCCCAGGCTCTCAGCAAGGCTGGGGGTCAGCAAGTTACTCCCGGAGCTCCCCAGTGACGTCCCCTCTCTGCCTCTCCCCGCGCAGGTTGGAGATGTCGGCCGAGATCATCCGCCAGAAGGAGCTGGAGAACCTCCACAGGCAGCGGCTGCTGGCCGGCGACCCGCTGAGCCTGCACCCCGGCTTGCCCCCGGACCACCCGGCCCTGCGCAACGTGCACGACATCCCCGAGGGCCACCCGCTGCGAGAGGAGCTGTCCCGGCGGAACGCCATGCTGGTGCTGCGGCACAACAACGCTCCCCTGCTCTCCCTCAACCCCGGCGTCCCCAGCAGTGCCACACCGCCCAAGGAGCAGCCGCGGCGGGGCAGCCGGAAAGCGGCACATCACCGCGCCGAGCCGCAGGGGCCGAGCGAGGCCAAGGAGCCGGCGGAGCCCCGGGCGCGGGACGGGGCGCCGGACTGTAATGACGAGGAGATGAAGGACTCTGAGAGCGATGCGGATGTGAGCGATGAGAAGCCGGAGAGCCTGAAGGCTGAGAGCAGCAGCTCGGCTGCGGAGCTGAAGGAGTGCAAAGAGACGGGCAAGGGCTGCGAAGGGGCCAAGGAGCTGGCGGAAGGGGCCGCTGGCCAAAACGCGCCCTGCAGCTCCTCGAGCGCCGAGTCCCCCAGCCACCTGCTTGGCCCAGGCATCAACAAAAGCGAAGTGAAATACCTGCCGCCAGCCTCCATCCCGCCGCCTCAGCCGCTGCCCTTCGGGTTCCCCTACACGATGAGCCCGTACTTCCATGCAGGTGGGTGTGGGCAGCTGGGGCAGCGACGTGGCTTGCTGCGTGCCAAAAGTGGGGCTCTTCCCCTTGCTGTCCTGCGGCGTGCTCGCGGTCCTTCTTCCTCTGCAGGGAACCAAGCACCTTTTAGCTAGCGGAAAGGACCCCGTTTGCAACAAAGCAAATCAAGGGTGATAAAAGAGTGCCAGCAGGGACAAAGCGAGTCCCAAGCACATGAAAAGGGCGAGGGCAACGCAGTGGGTTAAGGGATCTTGCAATTGCGCGGTCCTTCTCTGGGAGCCGTATTTCAGGACGGAGGTAAGACACAGGCAGCTTCAGGGAGAGGCAGCACAAATGGCTGCAAGGTGCTGCCCTGCAGAGGGAAGGGCCAGGGGTACCGTGTCTGGAGGGGAGGCCTGAAAAGCAGTAGAGGCTGTTGGGCTGCGCTCGGGTGATTTCTAAGCCAAAATTGTTCCCCTGCAGCAGCTTGCACGTTGGATGGGACCGGCAGGCAGGGAAACCATCACCAGCTCATCCCCAGCCAAAAGCCAAAGCCCACCTCAGCTAATAATAATTAGCAGAGCAATTAGCGGGAGGCAGGACCACGTGGAGGAGGGAGAATGGGCAGGCACGGCACGCGAGGTGCCGAGGCTGCCTGTTCTCCATGCAGAGAGCCACGGCGGTGGTGAGCGCGGCTGCCCATCGCTCATTAGAGCTGCCTTCCAGCCAGGAAGGAGGAAGCAATTTTTAGATGACAGGCAGGTGGCCAGCATGATAAATATTCCTGCTGCCGGGGGCTGCCGAGGCGTCCTCGCAGGAGCCCTTCTCTCCCGGCCATTAAGGGAAGCGCGCGGCTCTGGTGCTCGTCGCCTGTGCGAGGCTCTGCGGGGAGGCCGGGTTGCGGATGGGCTCGCTCCCTCCCCCAGCAGTGCGCGAGTTCCTGTAATAGGCCATTTATTATTATCACTTCGAGTTTATATCACGAGCGTGTCTGGAGGCCTTGGCAAAGATGAGTGTTTCTGATTTTGCTCCTGATTTGTGGAGCCCGCTCCAGAGCCGTAGGTCTTTTCCTGAGGGCTCTTTTGCTTTCGGCAAGCCTCGTTTGTGGTCGTGACTGCTAAAATACTGCCTGTTTGCAGGACAGCAGCACCGAGCTCAGGCTCTGTTGTGCCAGGCACTGTGCGGTGCCAGGAAAAAGCTCCCGGCTGAGGCTTGGGCAGACGGCGTGTCCTGTGCAGAGCAGTGCAGCCGGTCGATGGGGGAGCTGGGAGGAGAGCTCAGAAATGCCGAGGGCTGCATTGATCCAAGTGCTGCAGGGGCCCTGGGATGTGCCAGGGTAACACGCAGCAGCAACAACAACAAAAAACAGCGAAGAAAAGGCATTTGGCCACGGAGGAGGGCATACGGCTTGGAGACAGACAGGCAGAGCTGCACCCACCTCTTCCCCTGTGCCAGATGTTCCCTTAGTGCTTCGAAGGGCTGCTCTTTTGGCCTGGCTGGTCCTGACGTTGTGCTGCACACCGCAGGCTGGTATCATAAAGTGACCACTTCATGACTTTTAGACAGGTAACGTGGTGGGCTGAAAGGAAGAGCCAGAGCGGGGAGAGGAGCAGCTGGCTGGAAATGACCGCCGAGCTGCAGCAGCTCCTCTGGTCCTGCAGCGAGGGAGCTCCTGCTGCGGAGGCAGGGAGCTGCTCTCTGTCCCCGCCGGGAGGAATATTGACGAGGCAGCCAGAGCTGGGTCGATTCCCGCAGCTGCCTTCTGGGGACCTGGCGGCTGCTGGATGACCTCATCTCGCCGAGGTTTCAGCAGCCCTGCTCCCTCCTCCTCCCTTTGGCCCCGTCCTCTGCAAGAGGTGAAGGATGGAGCGTGCAGGAGGCTAAAATCCTTGCATCGATCTGGAGTCTGGAGAGCAATTAACGGGAGCCTTCCAGTGCCGCTCCGTGACCCGCACCCTCGCTGGCGTGCGGGAAGGGGGGTGCGTGCACGGGGAGGGTGCGGGGGGTTTTAGAGTGGGAGCAAAGCTGGTTAAACCCACACGGGGCTGACTCCCCAGTGGGTTTGCTTTGTGCACTGGTCTCCCAGTTGGCACCTGAATTGTCTCCTGCGATGCCGGGGCAAAAACTCGTGTGTCCCTGTGCGGCGGAGATGGCCCCGTTGCATCCCTGCAGCCGAGGCTTCCCTTACCGTGGTGGCCAGCAGCGCTGCTCTCCCTCGCCTGCTCAGCCTTCAGCTTCTCTTCCAAAGCAGCTGGACAGCAGGAGGAGAGAGAAAAATTATAAATGGATTGCGGCATGGGCGGTGAGGGCTTTTACGTGGACACCTGTCCACAAGATGCTGGCCTGGGACAATGAATTCTTTTCAGTCCCTACACGCTGGGCCCCATCTGGTGAGATGCTCTGTAATCCATTACCAGTCTCTCGGACCATCATTTATCACGGAGCGAGACAGAGGAGGCCCGGCAGGGAATAGCTGCTGCCCTTTATGCATCCTCGCAGTCTGGCAGGACCCGGTGACATGTCATTATTATAATAGAAGGTGCGTCCCTTATAGCCACTTGGCACCTATTTGTTATCATTCTCCCGACTGCCAGAGCAGGGGGGAGCGGGTGCAGCCGCGCACAGAGATGGAGCAGCCGGCGCAGCATCTTCCTGGGCAGGGGAGGGAGGAAGGACCGGAGACCTTCTGCTCCGGGGGCTTCCCAGTGAGAAGAGGGCAGAGGCTGGGTGCAGCGTGCCGAGGGCTGGTCCTGTGCTGGCTGCGGAACGGGCGCGCACCGAGGCCAGAGGGACCGGGGGCACCAGCTGCTGCGTCCTGCAGGTCCCTCCTGGGGCGGT
This sequence comes from Chauna torquata, assembly GCA_013399475.1. Taxonomy (NCBI): domain Eukaryota; kingdom Metazoa; phylum Chordata; class Aves; order Anseriformes; family Anhimidae; genus Chauna; species Chauna torquata. The sequence continues at coordinate 14,857 of VXAL01018925.1, forward strand.
TCCTGCGTCTGGTGACGGGGCCAGGAGGGGACGCCCGAACACCAAGCTCCAAAACCCCGGCCTCGGAGTGCTGAGTACACAGGATGAGACTGAGCCCCGCCGCGGTCACGGGGAGGCTCCGGGCTCTTCTGCAGGGAGCAGGGCTCTTTTGCCACTCGCGCCAGTGGAAATAGGCTTCCACCCTCCAGCTTTTAAGTTCTGCAGTGCAGAAATTGCTAATAGGCCAGAGCCCGAAGCGTCGGTATTCCTTCCCCCTCCTACGAATATTTCCACCAGTCAGTGCTTGTGTTTTCCTGGTATAAATGGGAAGGGAAAACAAACTCTCAGAGATAAATATTTTGGCCATATCGCATGTTTCTGTGTGTGGGAACGTGGAAAATATTTCTTATTCCTGTACAGCAGGCCTCGCTGACAGTCACTGTACGTGCATCTGTGTGCATCTCGACCTCTTCCTCGCTTTCTCCTGGGGGAATGGGGGCAAAGGAAGGAAAACCGGAGAGGAGAGGGCTCGCGCGGGAGCTGCGCTCGCGAGCCCAGCTCTGCGGGTGATGGCGGGCACCCTGCCAAGCACCCTGCCTGGGGCGCGCGGGAAGCCCGGCCCCGGTGCGGCAGGCAGGGCTGAGCCCGAGGCTGGGGGGCTCCCGGCCGGGGGCACTGCCCGGCCCCTCTCGCTGGCTGGCTGCAGGGCTCATTCCCAAGCACTCTGTGGCTGCAGTTCCGTCCCTGGCTTGCTTTTGGACTGTGGGGGTACCTAGTTTTAAAGGATTTGGCTGTTACGGTCAGGTCCCTTGGAGACGCTCGCTCTGGCTGCGGATGGAGGTTTCTCGCCCCAGCATTGACTGTGCCTGGAATAATTGAGTGCAGTTTCACTTCCTCTGTTTACCAAGGTTCAGCTGCTTTTCCAAAAAGGAGAAAGAGAATTACCCTGCCCCGAGAAAGAGCAACCCTCCCCAGAAATGGTAAAATAAGGGAGGGAAAAAAACCCTCAGCCATTTCGGTGTTTTGTGAATTTTAACAAAAGCAGCCATGAGTTTGTCTCCTGGACAATGGAATGCAACTGGAATGAGAATGAGGGCTCGTGTCTGTCCATCCGTCTGTCTGGTGGTGGAGGGTGATGAGGGGAGGGAAGGGCTCCTGGGCTCTTTGGGGACATTCTCTGTCCCGTTCCATGCCAGTGCACAGGAAAGCCGGTTGTTTTCTGTGCGGTTGTTATCAGACATAAATATATTGGAAGCTTTTTCTAGCTGGAAGAAGCAGGGATGTGAGGACAGCGAGGAGCTGCCCGGCCACTGGCGGGGCAGGGGACAGTGGGGTCCCGGCAGAGCCGTCCCGCGCAGCAGGAGCAGAGCATCTTTCCTGCTCCGGAGGGATGGGAGAGCTGGCCAGGCTGGCAGCATCCACGGGCCAGGGGATGCCGTGCCCGTCGCGCGCTGGGTGGCCGCGCGGCCCCGTCCCTGCGGGAGGCCGATGTCCCTGAGCAGGAGGCGATGCTGGCGGTGCGGGAGGTGCAGGGCTGCAGCTGCGTGGAAGCCGACGCAGGGCAGCGGGAAGCTCGGGGCGGAAACACGGTGGAAATGATGACGTGGCGTCTGCCGGCTCCTCGTGCAGGCTGCTGCTGTTTTAAAAGCATCTTCTTGGCATGGGAAGCCAAGCCAAGGAAAGCCTTCCTCTGCGAATCCTCTCCTCTTCCTGTCACCTTGGACCTGGCTGGTGGCTTTGCCAGGCAGCTGGTGGATCCCCAGCGCGTGGCTTTGCGGTTTTGCCTTCTCTTCTCTTCCCTCTCTGAGCTGGTGAGCTCCCCCGGGAGCCTGCGCTCCCCACCAGGGTGTCGCTGCGTGCCGCTTTATCTCGGCACCGCTTCCAGAAGTGCTGCCCAGGCTGCGGGACGGAGCCACAGCGTGGGGCTGGGGTCGTGGCGCTGATCAGATGCCTTGGGGAAAAAACATAAGCCTACAGAAGGGATGATTTCGTTATGATAGACCCCCGGGAGAAATATTTTTTCTGGTAATTTGTTGCTTCATGCCCTGAAGCGTAACCGTTTATGTCCCTCATAAACTTTTGCTCTACCCAGTATAATTGTGGATGCTCAGGTCCCTGTGAGTGTCCTAAATCACGCCATGTGGCAGTGAGTTCCACAAGTTAATAACGCTTCGTTTGTTTCCGAAGTGGCGTTTTCTGGAAATAGGTCTCTTCCGTACTTGCTTCTGTGCCTTTCCTTCTGTTTGCTGCGGCAGATAGGAGGTACCTGGCTGGCGCTTCCCTCCGTCATTCCTTATTCTCGTGCCTCTCTCAGCCCCGGTGCCCCCGTGCCCTCAGGCGCTGGGGCCGGGGGCTCTCTGCCACCCTCTGCACCCGCCGCGCTTTTCCCATCGCCTCCGTGACGCTGGCAGGGCTGGGGCCCGAACCGCCGTTGCGTTTCGGAGAGCTGACACTCGGCTGGAAGCACGGCGCGGGGCTCACCCGGCACACGCCGTGGCCAGGAGAGGTGCCTGGCTCCCGCGGCGTGCACTGCGCCGGCCGGCCGGACAGACAGCTGGACACGCGGCGTTTCGGGCTGGAGGTGTCTCCGGCGGTTGGGCCAGCAGGGAGAGGAGCCGGGGCCGGTTATCATTCAGAGCACGTAGGCAGGAGCAGGGCTGGGGGAGAGAAACCCACAGGGCAGGCAGAGTTTTCCGCTTTGCGGTGCGTGTGCAGAAACGCTCCTCTGTGGGNCCCTGTTTTGTTTTTTTTTTTTTTTTTTTTTTTTTTTGTTTTTTTTCTTTTTTCGCTCCCCTTCCCCCCATCTCTTCCCTGCAGCTGAAGAACATTAAGCACATGAAATGCATTAGCTGGGATTTTTCCTTCCCCCTGCCCCCCTTTCTAAGCTGGGGACCTCCAGGAGGAAGAGGCCTATGAATTGACCCTGCCCAGTGCTTTAATTGACAGGTCATTAAAGATGAATGTGTGGCTAGAGAAAAATATTCAGATTGCAGGCTAGTTGTTGTCCGTGTGGGATTTTAATGATTTATGTTTCTTTCTCCTCCCCTCCTTCCTACCCCCCGACTCCAAACAATCCAGGCACCATGGGAGGTCTGTTTCTGGATGGTGAGGAAAGCCCCGCGCTGGAAGACATCAGCAAATGGACAGTGGAGGATGTGTGCAGCTTCGTGTCCAACTTGTCCGGCTGCACCGAGTACACTCAGGTAAACCTCTGCCAGCCTCAGCAGCCTCCCGGGAGCAGCATCCTCCCCGGGCTCGCCCTCCCACCTGTGCCTGTTTTACTTGCCCTCTCCATCCCAGCGGATGTGCATCTCGGAGCCCTGCACGCCCTGTAGCTTCTTGTATTGTTCTTCTGGATTGCAGAATAGCTTCTTGCTGCGGGTGAGGACCCCGAGAAGCGGTGGTGGGCCTCGCGGGTGGATAGCAGTGAGACAGTACGGTGGGAGAGGATGGGAGCAGGGGCAGGGCTGGGAGCATCCAGGTTCTCCTGCTGCACCCAGCGCGCCACGGGATGGGGGGGGCGGTGCTCACCGTCACAAGCGTCCTGGTAACCTCCATGCTTACGCTTCAGACTGATGGGGACAGCGATTTTTAAGCTCATCCCAGCAGAGCTGAGGCTTCCGTCGACACCAGGGGCTTCATAAAGCCTGCTCGGTGTGAGGTCGCAAGGTGCAATACAAAAACCAACCCTGTGTTTTTGGCTTCCGCATCTGCTGGAGTCCATTATAAATGCCCCATTGAGAGAGCGCACCAACTGCGAAGGCACAGATTCCTGAGCTGTCTGGGACAGCCTCGTAAAGAGGGTCCAGTGTGCTCGGAGGGGAGGGAGAGAAAGCAGCAGATAGAGAGGCAAAGGGCCAGAGCTGAGGACAATCCTGCCTTTCAGCAGAGGCGCATCCGAGGCTGAGAACGGATCTTGAGAGGGAGGAAGGAGCAGGAGCTGGGCTTTCCAGACACGCTGCTCAAGAGAGGAGCTTCCCCAACTGGCAGCGAGGGAGGGCAAGGCTGTCCTTGGGCATCCAGGCTGGCTGAAAGCTGATTGCCAAAAATCCTGCTCCTCCCCATCCTTAGCCCTTGCTGTCTGTCCCTCTGTTAGTGCATCAGGCAAGGGTCCTCGCGCAGAACTTATGCCCCCCACAAGTCATTTTGAGAAGGGTAAGGCTGAGCACGCCAGCTTCTGCTGGGAGCCCAGCGTGCATGTCTGGCTCTACGCGAGTGATTCCCTTCCAGTTACGTTGACTGTGGTGCCTGCCACGTGGAAAGCCGCGCGCATCCCCCCCGAGGTGATGGGGAAGCTGGGAGCCAGGCTTTTCTTGTCTTTATGGAAACCTGAAATTGCCCCACACCTCCCACTTCTCTCTCTGGTGATGGGATAATGTGCTTTCACTCCCAAATCTGTCTTTCCTTGCCCCCTAAACCCTGACATTAATCCCATCACAACATGCTTTCTTACCACCACCTGTAAAACCCATGCTGCTTTGGAGCAAACAGCTGTGCACGCATCCGAGAGGCAGTGTTTAGGAAGGTGAATGCCTGTTAGGAGGTGGAGTATACAAAATGTTCCCCAAGAGGAATGAGAGAGGTTTGGGCTGTGCTTGGGAGAGCAGAGAGGCTTGGATCGCGGTGTCTGGGAAGGGCTGGTTTCTGATTGTGGCGCGAGGGAGCGAAGGCTGGTGGATAAAAGAGGTTGTGGCAGGCTGGGTGCTTGCGGGAGGGAGAGGCAGCAGGGCTGCGCGTGGAGAGGGGAGCTCGGGAGCCGCGGGCACTGAGGATGGTGAGGGGACGGGTCAGCAGCGTGCGTGCTGCTTATTTACTGGGTAGGGACGAGGGCTCAAGCAAAAGGCTCTAAACCCGGAGCATGCCGCTGCCGCCTTCCCGTTACCCCACGCCAGGGGAGCGCCCTCGCCGCGGTGGCACTGCGCTTTGTCTGCGCTCCCGCATCGGGGAGCGGGGGCCGGGAAGTTGCCTGGAAGCTGATGAATAAGGCTGGTAGGAAACGTGCAGAGATCTTTAACCCGGCCGCCTCGCAGAAGGCTCATCCATTTACACCTTGCGTGCCAGCCCCTGGTACACCAGTGGGGAAGAAATCAATAGCTCGCTGAGACAAAGGTTCAGCAATCTTCTCGGTGCGTTGCAAACAAAATGTTTTACGATAATGGGAGCGGCTGTAAACAGCCTCCTGTTGTGGCCTTGCTATGTTGCATTATGTAGGGGTGCATGGCTTAAGGGAGGGTGCGTTTTTATGCACCGCAGTTACATGCTTAACAGGTTTTTTACTATGTGAAAATGCCAGCGTTCAAGGGAGACCCAGCTCCGTGGCTGTGCTGCAGAGCTGTCTGTGTTCCTGTCTCCAAAACCACAGCTGCCGGGGAGGTCTGGCACTGGTCTGCAGGCTCCTCCTGCCAGGAAAACCCAGCGAGAGCGTGGTGGTATGCAGTGCGTTTAGAAACACGTCTCAGGCAAACAAGAAAACTTCAGCAAAAACAGAAGTTGCTGTTGCTGCTCTTGGCCCCTGACGATATTCAGCTTTGTCCCCGCAGCGGATCAGGACCTGTGGGACACCCGAGGGAGATGCTTCTCTCAAGTTAAGGCTTTTTGTGGAGGATTTTAGTGCCGAGTGGAGGGAGGCTGTTGGCTCTCAGCCACATTGGCTTCATAAGAAGGAAAAGAAATCGGTATATTAAGTTTTGTTAGGTCAAAGAGCAGAAACACATGCTGCAGTCATGAGCAGCTTTGCTGGTGGAGTCCAGCAATAAAAAAGGTTTGCAGCAGCTCAGCTGCCTGTGCTCCAGCAGCCACCGCCACCCCAAAGGGCTGGCTCTGGGCTCCAGTCTGCTGCTGAAAAAGAAGCCCTTAGAGTAAATTGAAAACTCCCCTTGCCATACTGCTTAGTAACAGCAATGCTATGCGAAAGCCACTGCAGGGAGAGGCAGCAGGATCAGGCCCACAGACAGCTCATTTGGGCAAGCATCCAGGGTGAGCTGGGTTGTGAAAAAAAATGCTACAGAGCAGAGGTGTGGTTGAGTTAAAAAAAAAAAAAAAAAAAACAAAAAAAAAACAGGCCTGGAACTGGCATCTCCCAGAACCGAGGGGCACCTGCTGGCTAAATTGCCAAATGGTGGCAGTTTATGCTCGAAGTGTGGAGCCCGTATGTCCAGAACAAGCGCCCAGGGGAGCTCGGTGTAAGTATGGCCCTGCTCTGTCTGTGAAGAACGGGGCAATAAGACGCCGTATCCAGACCGTAACCTTTACAGCCCGGCACATGCCAGGTGGAAAACTTGCGTGACCCTGTCGGTTGAGATAGATGGAGGCAAATTTTTTTTTCTTTCCTAGCTGTACGAATGTGTTAAAGTGACGTAGCTTTGCATGGCTGGGTGTATTAGGATGTGTTCATATGAAATTGCCATTTTTATAGACTGTGCTAGCCCTGCTGTCGTGGCTGCGATGGATGTTCGTGCGGCACTCGGCTGTCGGGGCGAGGGAAGCACGCGTGCGCGCTGCTGCCTTGCTGGAGGCCGGCCGCGGGCAGGACCCTGCCGCGTTCCGCGGGGCCGCTTGGCACCGCAGCCGGTACGGCGGCACCGCAGCCGGTACGGCACTGCAGCACCCAGCCGGCCGCGCTGCCAGATGCGCCGGGGGGGAAAGGGGCTTCGTGCCGAGCAGGGCCCCGGTCGGTGAGCTGGCTGCAGGGGATGCGGGCAGCCCGCAGGAGGGCCTGTGCTCCCCAGCTGCTCGCGTGGGCTAGGAGCGCTTGTAATTAGCGAATGGCAGGCGAAGGAGCCAGAGTCAAAGAGGTGCCAGGCTGAGTGTTGCACGTGAAGCCATCTAGGCTGCAGAATGGGCTCCGCAGATCTGCTTATGTGTTTTGTCTGGCGACCGTTTTGGAAATCAGCAGCCTTGAGACAAGCGAGTTTCTCCTTTGCAACTGCGTGTGTCTCACTGAAGACTGTGAATACTTTTGACGTCTGCTGGGTCAAGTGCTTCCAAATGGCCACACAGAAGTGTGAGTGACCTAGGATTTGCCAAAATTTAGATTCTTTTCTCCTATGTCTTCTGCCCTTTTTTTTTTTGGAGTTGGGCTGGGGCCCGGGGCATGTCACTCCTAAGGTGGCCCAACCAGCCTTGGTTCGCGTTGCTGTGTCTGCTCCTTAGTGCTGGCTCCCAGCTGTGGATACAGGATGTAACTACCTCTGGAGTTTACTGTGGGCCTGCAGCATCGCTGATGCGCCGGGAGCACCGCGGTGAGGGACCTTCTGTCCCGAGAGGAGCGCGTCAGCCGGCTGGCAGTGCTAAGCCTGGACCTGTGGTCTGGTCTCCTGCAGGTATTCCGAGAGCAGGCGATCGATGGCGAGACCCTGCCCCTCCTGACAGAAGAGCACTTGCTGAACAACATGGGGCTGAAACTTGGACCCGCACTGAAGATACGGTCACAGGTAGGACCATTTCCTGTGTGGTAGCAATTGGCATGCTTTGAGGTTGTCCCTAGCTGCAGCAGCACTGGCAAGAGACCTGGTTTATTGAATGTAATTTCCCAAGCAATAATTGTTAATTTATTTATTTTTATTTCTGGTTTCAAGAAAGCTTGTTCTGGCCTCCAGAATGTTCCAGGTGCTTATCAGTCACGTAACTCTTTCAAGTTCTTTACTATGCTGTAAATAGTTCAGGACAAGCGGTGGGAGGGAGTAACAGGGGTTCCGCGGGAGCCAGCTCCTGCCAGACTAGACACTTGCGGCTGGCCCCACAAACACAGGCTAGGAAGGAAGAACTGCTGCAGACAGACACAGTACAGCACACGATGTCAAATGAGCTGAAGCTGAAAATAGTTGGCCACAAGGACTTAAAGAACGGGGAAATGCCATTTCAGGAAATGTGTGTTTTGTTTTTTTTTTTTTCCTTTTTTTTCCCTAGCTCCTGACTAAGTCCTTTTGCTGCTCATTTGCCTTGTAACTCGATGGCTCTGGGCAGTTCCCCTTTTTGGCTAGGCTTGAAGCACAAATGCATTTAACATCGCAGCATCAGCTGCTGAGTACGTCCCCTCCCCAGTGAGTAATGGACCAGCTCTGCCCCTTCGCTGCTGCGCTAGTAGTAGACTTCTGGAGCATTTGTGTCTCGGGCTAGGCATAGCTTACTGGGCTTCCTGATGGGCAGTGCCCATGCTTGTGTTACTCATTTGTATTTTGATAGATTGGAATTAGAAGCCCTATTTGCCTCTGTTGATTTAGCCAAGTTCTCTCTTTTAGGGGAATTGTATTTCCTCCTCAGCAGACTAGTTTGCTTAGTGCTCTTGTAGCAATGTTTCTTTAAAGAACTGCCAATCCTCCTCAAAACAACTTTTTTTTTTTCCTGACTTGGCTCCCAGCTCTGACTGTAGAGTTCTGCTTTCTTAAAATCGCTTTGCTGCAGGACTCTTCCCTAGCTGGCCACCATGGTCATGGTGACTTCGTTAGTTGCCTCCAATCCCTCTTGGTTGGCCTCAAAGCTAGAAGAGCATCTCTGCTATAGCTGCTTTTTTTTTTTTTTTCTTTCCTCCTCTCCATTTACTGATCAGAAAATAGCTTCTGACATATGTCAAGAACAGGCTGGTCTAATGTATTCCCTAGGGGATTCTGCCATGCAGCTCATTATGCCAGTAACATGTATGTGCACATACATGGGCTACACAGGTAATCCCTACACTGGCATAGTTTCCCTGATCCACGAGCTCTACATTTGTTATATTATGTTAAAACAATAAGAGCAACTTTACTACTTTCCCTACAGCCCTCACTGTTTATGAGGGGTCTAATAAAAAGGTTCTGTGGGCAATTGTTCCCTGTGGGTCAATTCAGTAGGAAATAAAACTCTTATGTTTCTTAAAAACAGAGAATGCCAAATAGCTCACAGACATACTTAGATTGGATTTGGTAGGGGGAATATGAGATATGGGCTGAAGCTAGAAAAACCCTGCTTCGATTTAATCAATAGTGTTTAAAGTGCCATAATAAGGCAGGGGCTGGGGGGGGTGGGGTAAGTGGGGGAGCAAAGTCCCGATGTTGCTAACTGAATAATGCCCCAGTTGTCTGGTTTGAACACAAGCCTGTGTTTTTGTTTAAGCTTAAATGTGAAACAGCTGTGTAGGTGCTGGAAAGTTGTGAGGCCTTTGGCCCTTGCTGGGAGGCAAGAACTGCTGCAGGAGAGTTTTCTTCAGTGCTGCAGCAGGGAGAGGCTGCAGGCTTACAGTTTCCTGTGCAGTTAACAGCAGCCACCCTGTAGCCAGATTTTTTTTTTTTTTCCTCTCTTCCCCCCATGTCCTCTTAGAGCAATTCCTGCGCTTCAAAAGTGGGCATCATCACGTACTGTCCTGCAGACAGCTTACTAGTAGTTTGGGGTTAGCAAAAGGAGAGCAGAACTGTTCTCTTGACTCGGTGGTGCCTGCTAATGGGACACCAGATGAGGCAGGGGTCACCCAGTACTTCAGGCCCTTCAGACAGGAGTGATCCCAAAGCCTGGCATAGCAGGGCACCTGGGACTGCTGCCCACCACCACCGTATTTCACCTGGGGGCCACGCAGAGCACTGCCCCAGTTGGCCGTGCAGCCTTACCTAGCCAGGTACGCAGGCTCCAAGCTCTCCAGGTTTCCACAGCCCCTTTACGAGGCAGTGAGAGCAGAGTACTTCAGCTCAGGGGCTGGACTTGGTTCAGCACTGGGTTGCAGGCTTCCTTTCAGCCTGGACCTCAGCAAGGACTTCAGTGTCGGTCTGGCCAAAGCAGCGCAGGACACATGCGAAAACACGTCCCAGGAAAAGGTCCTGCACTACCCGCCCAGCACATCTTTAGCCTGTGAGATGTGACCAGGGTAGGCCCTGCAGCTCCAGCTGTGCTTTGGTGCTGTGCTCTTTGAGCCATGCACTGAAGCGCCCAGCAAACAGAGCTAGGGAGCAGGCCTGCAGAGCAGAGTCCTTTAGAAAAAGGGAGAGGGAGGAAGAAATCTTCCCTGGTCTTCTCCAGTTAAGTCACCAAGGGTTTTTTCGGTGCATTGGGAATGGTAGCGCTTCATTCAAATGATGTAACCTAGCCTTTCTATCTTCAGCTCACTTTGGATTACAGAACGTGGGGACACTGCTGGACCATGCAGCCTTTATGGGTTTCTGAAAACAGTTTGTGCGCACTCTCAGCCCTTTTTGCCCCCTGCATTTATTATTTTCTATTTTTTTAATAGGTTGCCAAGAGAGTGGGCAGAGTGTTGTACATGGCAGGCTTCCCCATGGCTTTCCCACTGCAACCCCCTGGTTTACGGCCCCCGGAGCGGGACCTGCCCCCAGCTGATCTCCGGCCGTCCTCCACCGGCAGCGTGGCCTCCCCTTTCAGCAGTGGCCTGCCCTCCGCCAGCCGCATCTCACCAAAGCAGGAAAACGGAAACCCCTCCATCATTGCTGGGATCAATGACACCACGAAACCTCCATCTTAACTGCAGGACAGCTCTTGACTGCTGCTGGAACTGAGATTCAGTTGAAGAAACTGAAGGTAACGCATTTTGAGACCAGGAGAGCCTCCCTCAGCAGTGTGAGACATAGGAGTGAGGAAGGGAGGTTTTTAATTTTTTTGGATGCATTTGCTTTTTGTTTAAAAAAACAAAACAAAAAACCCACAGAAGTTTTAAAAACTGCAAAAAGGGAAGGAAAAAAAACTAT
>VXAL01018925.1:25561-79760 GCA_013399475.1 Chauna torquata
ACTAAGGGTAACGCTTTTGAGACCAGGAGAGCCTCCCTCAGCAGTGTTAGAAATAGGAAGTGAGGAAGGGAGGTTTTTAATTTTTTTGGATGCATTTGCTTTTTGTTTAAAAAAACAAAACAAAAAACCCACAGAAGTTTTAAAAACTGCAAAAAGGGAAGGAAAAAAAACTATCCAAAGATGTATTGAGACAACACAAGTGACGAGAAAGAAGACGATGCTGGAGGACGACAGCAGCATTCCCATTCCCTTCCGCACCCCTTCTTGCTCACCAGTCTGAGATGGAGAGCCGTGGCCAGGGAAGGAACGCTCCTCTTTGCCTTCAAAGAAACGTGGCTTTCAGGAACTTCTGGCACTGACTCCCGAACAGGGATGGGGAAACAGGCACTGCTCCTCCCAATGGTACTCAGCACCCCTGAGCAAAAAAACCATCAAAAACAAAACCAACCACCTTCCCAAATATCTCCTCCTCCCTGGAAACTGTACTCAGTTCCTCATTCAGGTGTCTATGCATCTCTAGCAACTTTTAAAACAATACCAAAGACAGACAAAAAGAAAAAAGAAAAAAAAAGAAGAAAAGGCAAGTTCCGGTCCATGTTTACTTCAGTGTGGATGGTACGGCACAGGCGGCTCAGTGCTGTCCCTTGGGCCGGGGGCTGCCCTCTCCCCTGGCACGTTCTCCTTGCAGCACACATGGAGAATGGACTCTGCCCACGCTCCAGCCCTGCAGAGCTGTTTTTTTCTTTAGATGTTTTGTTTTAAAGAAGAAAAGAGTGTGTGCTTAGGTGGGATGAAGGGTCACAGGCCTCACTCCAGTGTGGCCCCCTCCCTCCGTCACGTGTACTACGGACTCATTTATACTTTTTTTTGTTTTGTTTGTAGGATTGTTTTTGTTCTTTTTAAAGCCTTGTTACAGAGGTGGATGTAGTTGCACATTCTGGCCTGCTGTGGACCATGAGACAGATATACCTGTGCGTTCCCAGTGGAGGGGGAGGGATGCTGGGGGAATTCAGGCTAAAAACAATGCGTAGAGTTTTTACTACTGTGAATGAGATGGTAACTCCTGGGGGTGACCTCCTGTGACTTGTACAGTTGTGAGCAACAATCACATGTGGTACTTTTCTCTCTCTCTCTCTCTCTCCCCTCTTTAATTTGTTTAAACATTGCACGTGCTACCGTTTTTCTTACAAAATAGCTTGGTGGTACATTAGCTTCTTTATATTGTAAAAAAAAAAAAGTCATTATCCATCACATCACGATAAAAATGCTTTACAGCAATCAGTTTAAATAAAAAAGAAAAACACTTAATTTACAAATGGTACCTAGCTTTCTGAGCCCCCTGTAAATGGTTGCTTTACCGAAGAAGTCTCTTTTCTTTCATTGTGTGTATGCTTCAGCCATATGCCTTACTACAGGCGTTGGTAACGCTCGGTGCCAAAAGGCAGAAAAGCACCTTGCCCCAGCTGATTTAGAGAAGTGACGAAAAAGCAACCTCTTTCTCTTTTGCTACAAATAATAATAATTATTAATTGCTGAAGATACTTTCTCCTCCTTATGGGACAAAGGGTATCTGGGTGCATGTTTAGGGAAGGCAGGGCTAATAATTATTTTAACTACAGTTGGAAAAAAAAACAGCCACCACCCTTTCTACCCCTATTCCTCTAAGCACCAAAAAGACATCATAAACTCTGAATGAAACAGAAACAATCACCCCACAACACTGTACTGTAGCAGTAATTACCTGTTTGCCTGTGTAGTAATGATGTTTGGGAGCAGGAAAGGAGCAGCACTCGGTGTAGGGCAGGAAGAGCATAATTACATCTTTACATACACTGCATCGTTACAACTTACACATGGGGTGAGAGGGAGAACACTAGCCAGTCTACAGGACATTTGGGTTAATTGGGTCTTTTTTATCTGCAGTAAGGCAACATTTCTGAGCCGTGGTTATTCTGACTCCATGAAAATGGAACTTAAAAAAAACAATTGTTCATTTTTATATCTTTAAAAAAAAAAAAAAAGCATCTTGTCTTCTTGTGGTGTGCCAGAGTAAGGATGCCTGGAGGGCAGTGTGTAGGCAGTGCAGAAGGCAGAGATGAACAGGTCTGTGCAGGTAGCTTGGCCACCCCAGTGCTGAAAGATAGCTAGTGACCTCACTGAATGGTGACAGAGAAAAATAAAACATTTAGTCCTGCCCCTCTATCTTCTTTTCCAAAAATCAGCATTAAGAAAGAAAAATGCTCTTGAAAGGCACAGTTAATTTTCAGGAGTGATTCTGTCAGATACACTCTAAGAATACTTCACTTTTCCTACCTCTCTCAGCAAATACCCTCTATTTCCAGTTTACTTTCCAAAGAAATGTTTCTTAGCTGACAAGTCCTGCAGACTCTGGTCTCAAGAGATGAGCTGTTTATATTTTCCCAGCAGAACACAAATTGCCCTCACCCACCTCGAGCTACACAGTGTCCTCCCACAAGCATCCCTCCTACAGGAAGACACAAACTGAGCTGCATCCAGAAGCTGCCCAGGTGATGTGGTGGTTGGTTTTGAGATACGGAGACTGGCTGCCCAAGACAGTCTGCACTCATCACTGCTGTTTTCAGGGCTCACAGGACCAAATGTGTTCACCACCAGCAGCTGGGCACAGCCCTAGAAAGGGTGCCTGTGTCACTATGGGTAACAACAGGTCTGTCACAAAGCACAGGCACACGCAGGTTGTGCCTTGATTTGCTCAGCAAATGTATCCTGGGCAAATCCAACAGACATTAGAAAACAAAAGTGTCTTTCCTGTATTATTAGCGTTGCCTGCTTCCACACCCTCCCTTCTCCTTCTCCCATATCCTAAGGCTTATTACTTACTTCAGGTTAACTTCTTCAGTATACTTAGAGCCAGCACGTTTGATTGATCTGACTGTCCTGCTTCTGACGTTACTGATAAAGGCTGCCATTTGCAGTGAAGATACAAAGCTCTAAACACTCTGTGCAATCCTTGAGAAGCCTTGGCAAAAGAGAAGACTTGGAGACAGAGCACCAGAGCAAAATGTGGGGCCACACGGGTGGTTGGCTGAACAGACAGGAGGTCCCTTACACAAAAGAGCTTGTCCTTCCCCTTGGTCAGCTCACTTACGCTGCAGCAGGAGCTGAAACTGAACTCTATGTTATTTAAAGCAGTAGATTTTAATGAGGGCTTTTTATTACCTATGCTGAGCAGTTTTACTGGCTCTGACATGCCAGTAAATGTTACCAAAAACATAGCTGGTAGAAAAAGCTTGAAAGTCCAAGTAGCTGCTTTGCTGTGTCACCGTAACAGTCCTTGGTGGCACCTGGGGCTGGGCTCCCCCCTCCACTCTCCCCAGCTCTTACCACCACCTGGAGAAGCAGCGGGAGGTGCTGAAGGCTGGCTGATCCAGTGGGCAGCAGCTCTGTAAGGGACAAGCTTGGAGGGGCGGCTGCAAGGGTGCTCAGTCATCATCAGAGAAAGCCAAGTCCTCCACAACATCCTCGTCGCCTTGGGCTAGCTGCTCGAGGTCAGATCGCGACATCCCATGGGGACCGGTCCTCTGCTTCTGTGAGCGCTGGGAAACCCGAGAGGCCACCTCGCCTTCCTCTGTGGGTGGAAAGAGCAAGAGGTGTAAATCCTGCTTTACTGGGAGCGAGAGCGAGGCGGGTGGAGGCAACTCATCGCTAATTAATCCCAGACACTCATTAATTTATTGGCACCACTGCAGCTCCCAGATAGCGGTAGGTGAGTGCTGCAGGGTGCTCGGTGCAGCACTGGCTCTGAAGTACTTGGGAAGATAGGAGAGGAGAGCTAACTCACTGTTGTGCCTGAGGCAGAAGTGAGGAATAAGGAGAATGGAGGGGACGAGACATGCAGTGCCCCCAGCCCTCAGCGCAGTCTTCCCACTAGAGATATCTGTCTGGGTGTGAGGATCTGACAGAAAGGAGCTGTCATAGGTAACTGCAAGGCTCCCAAATGCAAAACTAGCCCCAAGCTCCCTCCTTTTGAAATGGTATTTTAATACTGGCGAACACAATGGAGAACTGGTTTCTGGGGGCTGCGCAGGATTGTACACGTCCCCCTTCCCAGTGCCTCTCCCTCTCCTTCCAGAAGTGGGGCTTAAGCTCCCTTCACCCTGCTTCCAGAGGGAGCCCTGCATCGGCTCAGCACTGGTTCCTACCTCTGGTCCCACACCCGCAGCCTCTCACAGGTTGTGGGGGGCATGGGCAGCAGCTGTGGGACACAGCTGCCTTGCCTCCCCTCTCCAAAAAGGATGAAAAGCTACCTCTGGCTGCCCAGACCAGGCTGGATGTTCAGGACAGCTCGCACTGTTCAACACCCCACTGGTAGCACCAAAGCACCAGGACCCCAGAACTGCCTCTCCAGGGTACAGCCAACAGGGCAGAAGTACCCCATAGGCTCTGACCTGCTGGAGCTCTTCCCTGTTCTTGCCAGACCAGGCTGCGTGCACACGCACGTTTTGGTAAAAAGCACAACAGGGATGCTCAGCACAGAGCTGAAGGCTTGGCAAGACCTGCCTGTCTGCCCTTATCGATGTCCCTCCTGCTGCGGCGGTGCATCCACTACGAGACTCTGCTCCCACAGCCCAGAGGGAAGGAAGCTGCCATTACGGGTGAAGGAGGGGAGGATCGAGAGTTCCTCCTCCCCAGACACCAAGGGGGGGGTGCTTTTCCATAACCCTGTCTGTGTATGCCAGTAGGCAGAGAGGAAAAATGCTCCCTCTTCATCCTTTACAGCGTTGTCAGAACATGCACCAAATACCCATCTATTCTGGGCGCTGAGGCTGGGGTGTGCATGCCAAGCCACAGCCATCTGCCATGCTAAATCAGTCGGGTTTTGCTCTCACTTGGACTTTCTCCCTTCCTGCTCTTGTTGCTCCCCAAACTGGTTAAAAAAAAAAAAAAAAGAAAAAAAGGCTGCACACAGGAGCTTTTGTGGCTGTTCCCCACAACCTCACATCACACCCAAAGGCATGCCGGGGAGCAGAGGCTTGGTCCTCTAACACCCAGGCCTAAGCAATGGCAAAAAAAACAAACACAAAAACAAATCCAGCAAAGGAACAGCAGAGCCCTTGGCAGGCCCAGTTCCCGTCTGCTCAGTTAGCAGAGTGACTTGGCAGAGGCAGGCAGGAGCGAGCCAAAGGCGGTTACTGCACTCTGCCGGGGTGCAGAGCAGGCTCTTGAGCCGGCTGCAGCTCCGTGCAAGGGATGGAAGGGGATGACACTCAGCTGCATCAAAGCCTGGCTTGGCCTCTAGCAGGGCCCTGCTGACACAGCCGGCAGCTGGTTCTCAGCAGCCTTTAAGACAGCTGTTCTGGTGGCCTCACACCAATGCCCACCACTCTTACTGATTCTCTGGGTAGCAGAAGTGACCAGGACCAAGCACAGCGTGAAGCCAGTGGTTCCAGCAGAGCCTGTACATGTACTGGCAAATATCACTAACCTGCAGTGCAGAAACCCCAGGTGAAAGCAGGACCTGGACAAGGTCCCCTACCTGTCCTATCCTGGGAGGAGCTGTTGAGAAGCAGCAACTACAGGGTTACCCTGTGCAGCACCCCAGACCCCGGCACTGCTCGGATGAGACGCGCACACCCCCATGCATGCGTAACCTGTGGAGAGCCTTGAAGCAAGGTTTCTGTACCCTGTTGGCGTGGGCTGTACTTCAAGAGTTTGTTTGAGCCTCTCTGCATGAGGCCCCTGCAAAGAGATGAAAGGGACTGATGGCTTGTAAGAGCAAGGGCTGCAGAGACCTTAACCCTTTCACTCTCTTCTTGGTATAAACTCAGGGGTGTGGGTGGGTGGGTGCGTGTGTAAAACCCCCCCCGGCACCCTGCAGCTCAGAACAGCAGCACAGCGAGGAAAGAGGAGACAGTTCCTTTGCAGGAGAGCCCTCAGAATGCAGAGGAGCCTTCGGCTACCAGTGCTGTCAATAATTCCCTTCCCCTTTGCCCAGGTGCACTACTCACCATCTGAGTCACTCTCTTCTTCCAAGTCTTCCTCATCCTCCTCGACTTCATACTTTCCCCCTTCATCATCATCATCCTCGCCATAGTCCTCCTTGCTGCTTGCTTCGGAGCTGTCGTCTGATGCCACCTTGGCTTTGGTCTTACCTGTAAGTATTTTTACTGTGTAAATTGAAACATAAAGAGCAGCACACAAGCATGTGTGCAGGCAGCGTACACAACGGGCAAAGCACCCCCACCCCAACATTTTGCCCTCACATAGGCTAGAGGGGAAGATCACCACACAGCTTTTCCTGGCGTATTTCCCCAAAAGCCAGGTCTGCTTGCACTAGAGCACAGAGAAGGATGCACAGTGTTTCAGAGGCCCTTGCTAGAGGCCAGAAAGGCCAGGACACAAAAAGGCAGAGAAAGGGCCTCGGAAGCCCATAGCAGGGTTTTAGTGCTAAAGCCCAGGATCTGCTGCTGCCTGGTATTTACAGAGCACCACTGGTGCAGCACCCAAGTGCTGGTCACAAAAATACCTTTCTGCTCTGCTCAGGGAGACATGAAAGCTAGGAGAGGAAGATAGACAGAAGAGCACAAAGAAAAGAAATTGGCCTGCCGAACAGACTTGAAGAAAGAATAAGCCACGAAGCTGAGCGCAGAGAAGTACTGGTTCCTCTGAGAAACAGTGCCTGTGTACATCTACCTCCACTCCTCAGTGGTTACATGCAACCGAAAACAGGGGCAGACCCTGGGGCAGGGCATCCTTGTAAACCCCTCTTAGCTTTGTTCCCTCTGAGAGTCAAAACGAAAAGGTCCAGGACCAGACATCACTGCAGGTTCCCTCTGCAAGGGCTAGCCAGGTCCAAGGCAGCCGGGGAGGAAGCATTAAGAGCCTCCGGGTGCCTGGCTTGTGGGAGAGGCATCTCGGAGCCTCTGGAACCAGGCTGCTTTTAACTAGCATTGAGGTCCCTTCAGCGGAGGAGTGCTTCTCCCTCCTCTGGACAATGTGAGTCGCCACGCGCTCAAATGACAGAAGACACGTGCTGTACCGAGGGGCAGAACCACCAGCCTCTTCCTGCCTCCTGCCAGCCGCCACCCCTGAGCTAAGCCCAGCTCACCGCTGCAGCTTGCCTGCCCTTGCACACAAAACTGCCGAAGAAGCTGTTTACTCACACTTCAGTCTCTGCTAGCACACTGGCGCACATCTTTCTCACACAGCGATGCTTGGCATCTAGTTTTTGCCCCATCCTCCCCCCCCGGCAGCTGACCTACGCTGCTCGCTGCGCTGGATCCAGAGCCATTAATAAGCTGGCTGCCAGCGCTCCCAGCTCCCTGCCATCGCCCTGCTCGCTCCGCTTCCACCGATCCATCAGCTCTGCCAGCGCGCAGCCTCTGTGCGGTGGCCCCCCGAGGCAGCCGAAGCCACAGCTCACAGAGGGAGCCTCCCAGGCAGCCGTGCCAGAGCACCGGAGATGGATTGCAGCGCTGCTCACGGCGCTGGAGCATATTGATGGGCACCTGAGCAGCTCCAGCAACAAGCCGGAGGGGTGCGCGCTCATCCATCAAGCAGTGCCAGCAGAAGCACCGACAGCTCGGCTGGGAGCACGCGGAGAAACCAGCCGTAGGCAGGAACTGGTGTCAGGCTATTCCCGAGTGCTAGGATACAGGCAGAGGCTGTAACAAGGGGAATTTACTGAACTCCTGCAGCCTCCTGCTCCCTTCCACTAAGCTCAGACTCTGTCTCCCTTTCCACCGACGTACACAGGTCCCTGGGCAGTATTCATGCAGAAGTCAAGCCTGCCATCGTCTGAGGCAGGAGTATGTCAAGGAGACTCCAGGAGACAACGCTTAGGGTGCTCCAGTTCCTAGAGCTCCCCTCTTCCTCCAGATCCTCCAGCTGACAGCAAGCAGCAGGAATTTTGCCACCGAGAAGGGCTGTGATTATTCTGTTAGCAAATGAAAATGTGTGACCTCTCCTTCCACACCCCCGGCCCCCGCCAGTCTGGCATTAAATTGATGTAATATGATTACGTGAGGAATAAATGAAGAAACCTGTTCAAGTTCATTAGAGGCACACCAACACCTAATGTGGACAGATCACTCATTACAGCCGGGCCCGGGGAGACGCCGCTGCCACGCTGCCTCCTCGCCTTTAATTGCCTCATGACGAGGCCATCCAGCACCTCTTTCCAGGCCATTAATAATTTCCAGGAGCAGCCGCCTTTCCTCCCAGAGATCTGTCAGCTGGTAAATGAGAGGAATGCATGAACTTCCCCACCCCCACCACGACACACAGATTGATCAAATCCACGCTCTTTCCTCCCCATCACCTGGCTCTTTCCATCCTTGCCTGCTTGGCGGTTCCTAAAACGTGCAAACTCGTTTCTCTCCCATCTTCGGACCTTGCAGAGACCCAAGCAAGGGAGTCTCTCCTGCATGCCAAATGCTTTCTCCGTTCCAAGGGGCAGCTTCTCTCGATTTTGTGTTCACCACCATTCCTGCCCCCTCGGGGAGGGTGCTGGGGGTGTCCAATCCTGCTGACATTGGCAGGCAGTGTTCAGCTCCACCTGCACACAGCACAAGGCAAGACCGGGGGGATCTCCCCTCAGATCCATAAGATTAAAAAACGATTGCACATTCATTGCTCTCCTTCCTTTCCTGCTGTGCAGCCGTATCTGCTGCATGCATCAGTACACCGCTTGCAATTTATTCCCACAGTTTCCAGCCAGGTGCAGACCAAAATAAAGCAACCAGAATTAGAGAGCTGACAGGCAGCATCGCCTGGCTACAAGGACCACTATGCTGGGACCATGGGCACGTGAAGTCAAGTTCCTGGCTCAAAGGCCCCTCCAACGGGCCTCACTCTCTCTCCCGGTGCTTGAGCCTCCGTTATCCATGCTGTGCTGCGCAGCAGCACCCCCACCAAACGGGATCACGGTTGCGGGCTCCCAGCGCAACGCCAGACGCACCGGCAGGAGCCAGCCAGCGCTCCTGACCCCAGCTTCAGAAAGCAGTGGATGTGCAGTTGTGCTGATGAACTCAGACTGAATTCCTAATGACTGTCCATCACCCTCCCTGTTCTTTTAGAAACCCCTGAAATAAACAGAAGTGCTGGTACTGACAGAGCAGGGAGCTCAAACCACAAAGAAAACCAGTAACACTTCTCAATAAACTTCTTTGCAGAGACCTACAGATCCCCAGGACTCTGGAACTGGCTCTTTCCAGTAAAAACTCTGAACAGAGCTTTGTGTGCTCTGCCAAGCCTTGCTAATGAGGAGAGCATGGACATCTCTGGGTACAGCTGACCTTTCTAGGGAGACTCCTGTTCTTCTCCCACATCAGCCTTGGCATTCCCAAACCGTGCCCTTGCTTCCATTCCCAAGCAGGGAGGGCGTAGCTCACCAGCCCCATCTCTTCCTGCCCACATCTGGAAGCAGTGTTGTCTCAGAAGGGCTGATCTGCTCCCATCAGCCTTCCAGATGCCCACAACACACCAGTGTCACAGTTTCACAGCACCAACACGTCTTGCATCTGGTCTCTCCCTCTCACTTTTCAAGGTCAGCATCACTGGCAGTCCCAGCTACATTTCTTTTTTCCTCTCCCAAAAGATGCATCCAAGGTAGTCTTCTCTTCCTGCTCAGATTTCTGCCATCAGCTGCGCAACACGTCCCTCTTGGAAAAAGTTGGAAGCTGATTCAAGATGAACCAAAGTCTTTCCATTATCCCTGATTTTCCTTTTGCCTCATTTGAGGTAAGGAGATTGTTATACCCTCAAACCTCACAGGTAAAGCAGCGGACACGCAGGCTGCAGCAGCTGCAGGGCCTCCCAAGTTCCCTCGCATCTGGCCACCCTGTAGAACAATGGCCACAAACGCAGGCAACTGCAGCAAATTGAGGCACTGGCTTCTCTGACTTCCATCTGCAGCCAGCCCTGACAGTTACTGAATGCAGAGCATGGCTGGGAACATCTCGCACCCCACACAGAGTAAGAACAAGAGCTCATTGTATGCATCTCCCAAGACACAGGCGCTTTTCCCAGCCTCCCTGCTCTCTGTCCCTTTCCCAGTGTGGAGTCACACCACTGCCTGGGGGGGACTTCACCCTACGCTACAGCACAGACCCCTGCTCCACTGTCTCCACCCAGCACCTCAGGACTCGTGGTGGGGACGGAGCACAGTTGCTCCTTGAGATGGAAGATGCCTTCAGGGCCTGTTCTCTCCCTTCAGAGAACACCCTACTGAGAACAAAGGCTACGGAGAGGCAGCTGACCCAGGAATGCTGGGTGGCAAGGCCCACTGCTGACACTGCTGCGCTGATACACGAGACGCCACAGTGGTGGGACTCGCACGAGCAGGGCAGGGAGAGCCCTTTGCTATCACACGGACCTCAGCCGTCACTTGCATTCTCTTCACAATATAAATCAACCACTTAAAGCTGCCAAAGAACCTCATGGACAGATGTCACAAGCACACGCGCAGGTAGGGGAGGAAAAGCCACGCCTAACAAGCAGATTGTAAACCTTGCAGATTGTGTCCCTGGCTCCCAGCAACCCGCCTTCTGAAATGCACTTATCACTGCCTTTTTCAAAGCCACTGAGAGTCTCCTGAAGCTCTGATCTGTTTGGCAGGCAGGACAACCCTGGATCTCAAGGTGGATCTCAGCACACTGTTTTGATGTCACACTGATCCCTCAGTATCTTGGTGGTTATCAGTATCTCGCCCGTTCTTTGCCAGGGCACCTACAAAAATCCACCAACTTCAACCTCAATATGAGTTTTATGACCATTTCATCCTCCTGTATCACAGCCACCTGTGAGGGAGCCAATGCTCATTGGTTCTGTGGTGAGTCTCAAGATTTATGCTCACACCTCATGATGCGTGCCACAGACTAGGACTTTATCTGCAGATCAAATCTCCAAACAAGAAAACCCTGCATTCCTGCAAGTCTCCCTACTACACGAATGATAACACATTTAGAAAACCTGTGACATCCCAAGCTTTCCAAATTACAAACAGAACATCTAAGTTTTTCTCCAGCCATGTGGTGAACTTTTTAGGCAGGTTCCACAATTTACTGTGGCCCCCTCGTGGTCACAGCCAGTGAGTGACACCACTCCATTTTCTCTAGAGGCTCTAGACCTTGGCTCATCAAGAATACTTGCAACGTCAGTCACTAGAAAATGAATACATCAGAAGTACATGCAAGAGAGGATAACCATTCTTCCATCAAAGATTCTTGTTCTGGTAGGCCAGCCCCTATGACAGCTACTGTTTACAATGACATATATAGTCAAGATCAAGCATGCTGTCAGGTAGAACAACATTCTTACTTCTCTTTCACAGGTGGGGAAACAAAAGATGGATTTCTGCATCTCCACCCACAGTGCAAAAAAGACTGCAAACGCTCCTGTGTTCTCCAAGGTCAGACTACTGCCTAAAGCCCGTACAGGTTATAAGCACAAGAAAGAGAACTCACTCTTCGGAAATTATAGTATGAACCATGGGAACTTCTTTGAAGCCTCTGCAAACAGGCTCTGTGTTCAGCCAAACGTGCTCTGGTTCTCGGACCATTTGGCTGGGGTCAGTGTCTGTGACAAAAGACAGGTGCTAAGGGGAGGACAGAGTATGGGTCAGGTATGGAAAAAAGGACTACTGCAGAACTAAGGGTTTAAAATGAGCTGGAGTGACAAAGTAGGAGAGGAAGATAAAAGCCTCCCAACTACCTTCTGTCACTTTAAAAAGCCACCACCATGCTGTGCTCCTGCTCCATACCAGGATATCTTTTGAATCGAACACGGCTAGCATGCACCTCCCTTAGGGCAGAGCTGTACTGACCCACATCATAGAGAAACCTGGACAAGGAGAAGGCATGCCCAGCCCTACAGTCATACCTTTTACAGGGAATCCAACGTTCTCCTCATCAGAGTCACTGTCCAGCTCAAACAGGTCCTTGAATTCCTTCTTATCTTCTTCCTTCCTTTCATCTCGTTTCTTACGTTTAATTTCTGGGAAGTTCAAGTCTTCAAGCTGGAAAAAAAAAAACAACAAAATCAACAGTAAGAACAACCTTACTTTGTACTGTTAAACATAAAACGCTAAGCTTAAACACAGGAACTTGGCTTTGCCCTGTATGTGGAAGTTACACTGCCAAGAGCAGTTGGGTCTGCCTGCTGCCAGCTAAGGGATCAACAGATAGATCTGTGAGTCCATTACAAAGGTGAATGACACATGCAAAGCACCACTGCTCAGCTGATCTTTACCCAATAAACTACTTTTGCTAATGGGCTGTCTACTGCTGGTAGCTTGGCATGGCTAGAAATGCAAGACGTCCATGACAAGCTGGCTGTCCTGTCTCTGGACTGAAAGCTATGCAGTCCATATAAGCTTGGGCAGCCAAGCATGGTCAAGCCAAACTGTTCTGGTCATCTCTGAAGCAGCAGTTATCCACCAATGCCAAAAGCTGTGGCAGCTATAGCAAAGGCACTGTCTTTCTGTTTGCAGATTTCAGCACAGTTAAATAGCAAGGTGCTGAAGATGCTTAAGGTCTGCCTGCACCACGGCTTACCCTGTTGCTAGCCCTTATGGAGATCAATGGGCCAAGCCTTGCTGCTGCCGACATAGCCAATATCAATGCCATTAAGTACTTGCAATTGACACCACCTCACTGCTCTTTACACCTCTCCGGAGGGGGATTAGGGGGAGGATTTACTTGCCAGGGCTCAGGCCAGCAGGGCGAAGATAATCAGAATGCAAATTAAATCCCAAGTGCTCTCTGAACATCAGCTGCCCGCTGCCTGTGCCTGGCTGCACACCTCCTGGGAAGCACTCATGCATTAGCACACATTAGCTTGCTTGGAAACATTCGCCCTGCGAGTAATAACTCATTTGCTCTCTCCCACCCGTCACTCCACCCCTCAATGCACTCCTCTCTGACCACAGCCACTTCAACCCTCCCATGAGCTTCCCCCAGTGGGAATGGCAGCAAGCACACTCTATACAGAAAGGCAGCTCTTGGGAGGGAGACACGCATTTGTTCCTGCAGACTGTTCCAGCAATTTCTCCCAACCTGTTTCATGGTTATGGTCCCCAGCTGGGCAATATCGATTCTGGGAGCTGAGCACTTACAAGCAATAACCTGCAGCACCAGGATGGAAAGTCAGAGTCTGGCCAGAGAAGGGGAGAAGGGAGCAAAGCACCAACCACCATTTGCAGGGGCCTAATTTTAAATCATCTTCCCACCTGCTTTTTTCCACAATACAAGAGGCCTCTCCTTCCACTGGCCCTGCAGAGACCTGCTGGGCTGTCTCGGTGCTGGGAAGACATGTGAAGAAAGCAGCACACGACTGGCTTTTTAAACAGCAGCTACTGCATGCCAGAGAACAGACTTGGGAAGCAAAACCCCGCAGGAGCAGCAATCTGGAGTCGCTGCCAGATGGCTGCCCTCAGCTGACCTAATGGCACACCATACCCATCCTCTCCTAGGCTGGCAAGCTCCAGCAAGCTCCATCCTGGGGCAGGGGAGTTGCTAGGGTGAGAATATTTTCCTCAGCCCCTGCCAGTTCTGGTGGACAAGACAGGTTCAAGCTTCACTCCTCTCACCTGCTCCAGCCCGTAAGTGTACTGGGGCTGGGAGGGCAGAGGGAGATGTTCCAGAAATACTGATTCAATGAGACCTCCAAAAAGGTCTCAGAAGCTAAAATATACCAGCAGATAGGCTTCTAACCCAGCGTCAGGCTGTGGTCAAAGGCACAGTCCCCGTATTGATCCCTTTCAGTTAACCCCTTTCAGTTTGTTGTCCCAGCCTGAAGGAGCAGCACCAGCACCTCCTGCAGCCCAGGACCTGGACCACCACGTGCTCCTCAAGTCAAGGCCTCTCATGTCCCAGAGGTGGTCACTCCCGCGGGTGCTGGGGACTGCACCCTGTGGCACATCACCACCACGCTGAGCCGATGCTGGCAGCCACAGGCAGCACCTTTGGGCCCTCTCTGCCGGGAGCCATGCTCGCTGCAGAGTCCTTGTCTGGCAGCACTGGCAGCTATCACTCCTTAGCAGCTCCTATTTAACAACACGAGCCTGGCACTGCCTAACCAGGAAATAGTTGGGGTTCAAAGTGTCACAATCCCTATGCAGGAAACAGCAAACAGAAGGAGAAACCCAGTTTTGACAACAAAGTGCCGCATCAACTGCTCAGGTCCCCGTTGGTGAGCCCTGTTCTCCATGATCCTGGTCACTGTTACTCTTCAGCAGCAGTAAATGAAATGCAAAAATCATTCAAGGTCTCACTCTCCCTTTTCACGCATTCTGAAGCTCTCCATGCAACACATCTCTCAGGTTTTTAAGTGGGACTGGAGCTGTGTATAAGCAAAACGTTTCATGCACATGATGTGGAAGAGCGTTCTCCATTTCTCCAAACTTCTCCAATTCAAGGGAGCAAAGGGGAGAGATTTCTCTCACACTTGTGAAAAACTTCTCCAGCATCCCACGCAGGAAATGCACAGCAGGTAGCAGAGACTGTTAGCTGGGACTTCCTAGGCAGTATGAAAATATAAACAAGAGTCCCTACTTCCAAAGGCAGCATATGGTTTTGGGTGACATCTGTACTGGCCGAACTCAATCTGAGTATATGAAGAAGGACCTGGAGTTGAATCAGGCTGAGCTGTGCTACCTCCAACTTTCTGAAACTCCACAGGAGCATGCCTTCAGGTCGGGCATCTCAAAATGAAGGCACCAGAAACCCCTACTAGCTGTGGAGCGATCACAAAGCAAGGGACTGGGGACTTGCACCGAGCCACAGCTCATAGATACAGCCTGTGTTCATCACACAGAAGCAGTAATTAGGTAATTTGGGGGCCACTCTTTTAATCCCCAGCTAGAAGGTCACTATCTACTGAGTCTCACAAAGCCGATTAGTCTGCATCCCATTAAAAAATGTTGGGAAAAGCAAACGTAACGGGCAGACGGGGTCAGTGTTGTTATATAAGGCATGCTGCAGCTCATAGCAGCTGAGAGCCAGGCTGATTTTTCTCTGTTATTATTTTTCCCCCCAATGGCTGCTAATGGGACATGGATTTTCCCAGCCCTAATGGGCCTCATGGCGTTCACGCTCCTGCTGGGGCTCACAATGCTGCATCATTAAGCTAGCAGTCCCCACCGAGAGAGACAACAGCCCCATTCACCAAGCAAAGATGTCAGGCAGCCACGGGCCCTTCTGAAAGCTAACTCCAAAATCTCTCTCTACAGTTTATCTGTTCAGCCCACTTCCTCCAGGAGAGAACAAGTCCCTGTCACTGCCTTCACGACTTCCCCTGGTTTCTGAAGTCATCCTCCTGAGCCTTGCTATGCCAAAGCAACCCTCCCTCAAATGGAGTTCTCCCTTTCAGCTGGCCCTGGCCACCCCACACTGCTCCAGCTCTCCTCCTGCCTTTAACATGAGATGAGGGCTTGTCTGCACAGAGGGCTTATCTCCTGTTCCCTTGCGACAGCTGCTTCAGTACCAGGAAAGTCTCGGCTCACACCAGCAAGGCCAGTATGGGGCAAGAGATCAGCCCCACTCACAGCAATCGCTTCTTGCTGTTTCTTGGCCCCATGCACACAATTTCATTTCTGCAAAGGTCACGTTCTCCTGCTGGGTTTGCACGGAAAACAAGAGGTTCTTTTGTTCCCTCTGCACGGCTGCCCCAGGGAATTTCAGCCTCCTGTCCTTATCTTGGGCTGCTGCATGGTACTGAGCATTTCTAGGGTCTCCCAGGTCTTCTACCACACTCTGGGGCTTGGCTCAGAACCAGTCATGCTCATGTCCCATTGATTATTTTAATTGTTCCCCACCATACGCTGGAGACACCAATTATATCTATTTCCTGCTCCCTGGACAAGCAGCCTAGCTCAGCCACTTTCATTGCATTAGCATCGAGACAGCTTTCCTTTAGACTCTTAATTTAAGCAAAGCTCCCACCCCCACCTCCTGCATCCCGGAGTGCGGTGCCGTGAGGAGTGGCCAAGGAGCCTTTCCTTGGGCAGGAGATGTGGGAAATGGCAGGCTGGGCACTTTTGCCCAGACAGCAAGTCCAGCCTCACAACCAGCCACCTACATGGGTGAAATAACAAAATGCAAAACAGAACTCATCTCTGATATTCCCCTTGCTAAGAAGAAAGGCATCTTCCCCTCCCTACTTTCTTGCAAAGCTGGGCTTTAGCATAGCAATCCGGCCACGTTCTGCAGAGCTGGACAAAGAGCTCAACCCACTCTGTTTAACTGTCAGGAGAGCACTCTGAAATGATGCAAACTGCCCAAAGCGATGTGAGAAGTGGGGATGAACGCACAGAAGAGGCACCGTATGTGTGTACAGCCTGAACTTCAAAACTACATCACATGCCTGTTCATAAAGTAACAGCCACACTAAGACTACTGCCCCAGGTGCTCGGGCACGACGGGATCTGTTACCCAATCCACCTCTGTGGTTCACAATTGAGGCAGACAATTGCTCTGTCACTACTGTCTTCAGCTCCCCATCCTCAAATCACAAAAGCTGCTGTACCAATCGTTCCTGAACAGCAGGAGCCTGAATAGGGAACAGAGGGAAATCTACCATATCACCCATCTCACCTATGCTCTATTAACATGGGCAAGTGAACAGGGTACAGGCAGGGGACACAGATGTCGCTCCTGGTGATCCCAAAGAGACAAATCCCCAGGGAGCTGAAGACACTGCTGTCCGGCCACAGCCATGCTCTTTCCAAGAACGCCCAGCCTACACACCCATCCAGTTTGAGCCATGTTCGGCTCGCACCACCAGAGCTGGTTTTCATCAACCACCACCATCCTGCTGCCAGGACACGGCTCTCTCTCCTTGCCACGGCACAGATGATGTGCAGTAAGTTGCGTGTTTCATTCTTACTCTTTCTTTGCCGGTGATTTCCAGTTGTATCTCCTTCTCTCTTAGCTTCTTCCACTGAGTGTAGTACTTGGTCAGAGGCGTCCCCTCCTCTTTGACCTGCTTCTCCCATTGCTCCTGTGGAGAGAGTGGGTGCAAATTTAAGGAAGGTTTTCAAAGCAGTTCTGCAGTGCTACCTTGGCAAATGCAGTTAGTTAAGTGCAGAGTTTAAAAGCCTTTCCCAAAACAACTTTTCCCAGCTTCTAGGTAGGAAATTTGCAATCATGACTAAGAATGCAAGGAGGACCGAGTGTGAATTCAGGCACAGTCACTTAAGCAACTACTGAGTCAGGAGTGGTGTGACTGGTAACTCTTCAAAGGTACACCAATGCCTGGGCATTGCAGGGAGATTAAGGAAGGCCAAAGGATGAAATGGGAAGGCTGGCCAATGCAACAGCTTACTCGTGCAGTAGCACAGGATAGCCATGTCACAGGTTTCTAATCACGATGGAGACAGAGCTGACAGATAGCAGTCTGTCAGGCCTCATTTCAAGCATGGTGGCCTGAAATGTGGATTTCCAGATTCCTATTCTTCTGTTGTAGAAGAAGCCTGATTCTCAGAAGTGCTCGCAATAGGCTCTTTTAAATCAGCTCAATGCCTTCTGGGATCCACTATTATTATCTTGGCCTCGGATGTTCACTTCTACGCTAGCTCTAGTGAGAAGACACTGACACAGTAGTCAGGTCAGACAATGTGGCCTACTGTACAGGTAAAGAAATTACTTCAGCTGAAACCTGAAGGTAGGAATCAAAGGGATAGATCAGAGGATCCATCAGGACAAAATTTGCCCCCTGCTCTCTCAATGGAGACATTTGATTGCCTGCTCAGCTCTTGTTTTTTAATTCAGAAAAACCTCATGCAAGCATTTACAAGACCTAAGTACAAAAGAAGTTCGATTGTTCTATAGCCAAATGTTTATTTTTGAAACAAACATTCCCCTGCAGGGTCTTGGACTCATCCCAACCTTGGGAGAGCAGAGCGTGAAGAAATGCCGAGCCTGTTTCTGCTCTCCAAGCAGGGGGAACAGAGATGCAAACACCGTAAATAGTGGGAAGCAAATGAGATGGTTAAAAGTTCTTTCATGCTTTAATCATTTGGCATGTTAGCGCTGAAAGGGGCAAGGGGCAGTATGTCAAACTAAAACACATTCTTTTTAACTTGCCAGCATCCCTTTAACTTAAAACCCACTTGGAACTGTACCTGTTACCTGGACTACCACAGTGCCCAGAGGCTTTGCACTATCCCACAGCAAAAAGCCTATCTACTGTAAGCACAGAGACATGACATGTAGGTAGGAACGTAACGAAGGAGGAAGGGAACGAGCAGTAGCTCACTAGCTCAAGAAACACTCATAGGTTAGCACTGGTCCACAAGGAGTATCCTGAATCCAGGGCCGAAAACAAATCCAGAGCTCTGCGTGGGTACCTTGGGGTACATGGTGCTCAGGTTGGGGGTGGGAACAACTGGCTAGACTATCTTCACAGCACAAAACACAGCAGCAGCAGCTCTAATGTTCTTCACCTGACCCCAAATCAGCTCTGCTTCTGGGGAACTGAGCCTCAAAACGAGGGGACTATGGCATGTGCACTGCAGCCTGCCAGCCAAGGTGTAGGGAAGAGTTTAAAGAGCAGTGCGGGAATAAGATGACAGAGAGAGCAGGTCTCTGTGACGGACAGCAGTGCAGAGCCCCAGCTTATGCAAATAAGCAGTGTAGATGGTGAAATACATCAGTCGACACCAGCTCTTGATCTGGCCCATCACTGGGAGGGAAACGGAGATGATCTGTGGTCTCCGCAGCTGGCACCAGGAGCTGAACTTTGGCAATTAAATGGCGACCGGCCTCCGTCACCTGCCCTCTAATGGCACAGACGCTATTACGCATCCTACAACACGCGCTATCAATACTGCATCAAGCCAAACAGGCCCTTTCTGGTAATCCTGGGTCCCAGACTCACAGCTCCCCTGGGACTGTTTGTAACACGGCTCCAGGTCTGCACTGGAGCCCGCGTCTGCTCTCCAGCCTCCTCCCGGCAGGCTGGAAGCAGGGCTGATGTACCACTGACTCCAGCAGCGCTTGCTGGAGGAGACGCCAGCCGGCAGACAGCACAGCTTTACTGTCGATCTGGCCCACCGCTACGGCAAGAGAAGTAATTCCTGAGGAGTACAAAGTCACCCCATTTATAGATCAGGCTCCTATCAGGCTGCTGGCTGTAATCAGGCAATTTGTTGACGCTGTTTGGTATGCACAGCTTCTGAGAAAGATTCTTACAGAAGGCAGAAGTCTATTCGTTCTGTCTGATACAGCTCTTTTGGTTTTAAAGCATGCTGGATCCAGAGTTAAAAAAAGAGAAATAACATTAAAACACTCCCATCTTTCTAGTCAGCACACCTCAATGGGAATTTTGAGAGTGGATGCCATCGTACCCACCTCAACCACTTGCAGTTCTCCTTTTATTACTGCCTCTGCATCGCTGTGCTGCCAGGGGACACCCAGCACGTACCAGGCCCACGGTGCTAGGGCTGTACAAATGTAACAAAGATCATCACCCTTCAGAAAAGTGAGATGGGGATGAATGCAGAAGATCTGATCTGGAAATCCCATGGAAATGAGGCAATGCTTTCTGTCATCTCATTCCCTCGCTTCACATTTCATTAAGTGCACCAGCCTGCTGGGCTGCACTGTTCTCAAACGCAGGACCTCCAGCCCAGCCTGCAGCCCCCGAGCTGTGCCACAGCCCAGCGCGTGCTGCAGGTCCTGGTGAGCTCTTCTCCTTCCCTGCATCTTCCCCTGCCAGTCCAGGGCCCAGACAGGTGCTGAGGAACCTGAAGTCAGAGCTGCACGTTACGCATCTGGACTCAGCTTCAGGCTCTACTCTTCTTGGCTACCCTCAGAAAGACCTTAATTAATATAGTAACCCTATTAGCCTTGTACTCGCAAAAAAGCACTGACTCAAATATTAACCTGCTCCTTACAAAACAAACAAACAAACCAACAAAAATACCCCCAAAACCAAATTAAAGTTCTCATCCTGAAAATGTTGTAGAAGCAGTTGGGCTGAACACATCTGGCGTGCTTACCCCTTCACTTACAGTGCCTGGGATGCAAGGAGGAATCCCTGTACAGTCCCTCCCTGTGCAGTGAAACATTGCACCACCATGCTCCCCTGCAGCGCTAAGTTCAAACCCCAGGCTCTTCCTTCTTTAAAACTGTGTAACAGAGACCCTTAGGTAAAATAGAGAGTTTTCTGAAGTACTCCCACTACTCAGGAGTGCAGAACTGATCGCATTCACAACCTTTATTCCCCTCACTTAAACTTATTTCTCTGCAATTCCCCGCAATGAAAGGTGCATTTCAGCATGCTGCGTGGAAGAATTAGCTCAGAATTTGGGCTCTGCTCCTTGGAGTGGAGCAGGCACAAATGCATGGATGTGAATACCAGAGAGCATTTGCTTTCAATTGCTCTTGCTGGCAAGGGAGACATGCAAATACTTTTGGCCTCTCTTCTTTCCCTCCCCTCGCTCCACTCCCTCCCTTCCCTTTTCTGGCAGTTTGCTTTTGCAGAAGTGCCAGTGCCCCGCATATGTTGGAGACAGCCTGGCAAACTCAACCCAGACTTCGAGGGACACTCCAAGCCATTCTGGGAAGCACAGTCTCTGTGGGAGCTTTAGCCCTTTTTGGAAATCTACACCATCTGTTTGCAAAGGAGCAGGGGGAAAGCAAGGGGTCACCAGCCACAAAACTTGTCCCCAGGCACAGAAGATAAGCTAGGATCTTCCATGCCAGAGAAGCACTGAGCGGGCTGTTTCCTTTCCCCCAGGAGCACTGGTAGCCCATTAACTCTAGGAAGAGAAAAGGCTCCCTTCTCTCACAGGGCAATGACACAATGCAAAAATACAGATTGCACTGGCAATCCAGGCAACCTCTCCAAGCAGCGCTTCACACTGTTGCTGTATCCCTTAAACGGCAGGAGGAGAGCCCGTCTCCAAACAGGCTGGAAAAACCAGTGCCTGCTTCCCCTAACTAACCCCCTTACCCGGGGCAGGCTGCCTGTTGCTGCCCCTTGGGAGCCAGCCCTGCCTGACCCACACTGTGCAGCCACCCAGGTGCGATGCTCCTGTGAAAGCAGGTGCACCAGCGTCAACTAGGAGCCATACAGGCAGCAAGACGTTAAAATAATCGCTTAGTTCTTATAAAAGGGGATGCTGCCAGAGTTGCTGGGAAAAGCAGACAGTGGCAGAGTTGTTGGAATCCCCTCCTTTTTTTTTTTAGCCAACAATCTTTCCCAGCCCATCATTCCATGGGGAGTCCTAGAGGCTGAAATCTCTACCTCTACAGAGTGGATGGGTGGTCACAGCACCGTCCATCCGCAAAAAAACCAAAACAACAAAACCCTAACCACTTCACTCCAGACGGGAAGCATAATCCCTTGGCAAAGCAGTCTGAGCCAGAACAGCGTTTACAGAACCCAAGATGACTTAGTCGCTTCAAAACCAGCTCCATCAACCCCTTAATCCCAGAACAACACTGCTGTGTCCAGGCATTGATATGTCAGGATTTCAAAGGATAATTTTCCTGCAGTTCCTGCCCCTGAGTGGCTGAAGATAAATTAGTCTGCACTGCAACCTCTGCTCCATGCCCAGTCCACACTACCAGGTGGAGCTTTCAATGATGCAGAACTCCGGACCTTCCAATTATACCACGTGGCCACAGAGACATCACTCTGATCCCATCAATTACTTCCCAGACACAGATATTTTCACCTCTCTCCTGCCAGGCAAGGAATTATCAGACCCACCACTTACTCTCACACAGAGGCACGCACACACAGTCCACTTGCTATCAGGCTTGCAGAGGTTGCTGTGCTGCATAAACGCAAAGCCACCCATCCCAAAGGAAAAGGAAAGAAAGCTTCATTAACAAGGCTTCCCTTTGGCTTCGTTTACACAGGGCCTGGATTTCAAATACCTCAGAGCTGAGCGGGTCAACAGGTCCCCAAATAAGGACGAAGCAAAGCAAAAGAGAAAAAGCTTCACGCAGGGATGCTCAATGGGATCTCCTGACAATATGCTACACTGTCCCTAGGAGGGCCTGGCTCAGAGCAAGCAGACTCTTGGACTAGGGGAAGTGATGGGAAAGGCAGCCTCTCCAGCTGTGCATGAGCCAAGAAACTTTCAGACAAAGATGAAGAATCAATGGCATGTCTTATAAGACAGGAAGATAATAGTAAAGGAGTATACTCCCCTTGCCAACCCCCACAAGTTACGTGTTTCCCAGGTACAATCCTCCATCAAGTCATGGCAGGAGGGACTTTCATTCCCGAACATATACCATTTGCAGGTCACAGACTTGGAGGCAAAGAAAATAGCAAGAAAAGGTTACCTTTCTACCACAGGCCTGTAGAGAACGGCACAACAGAATTAAGACCAGACAGTTGCTTCTGGAGCATTTTAACAGGTCATGACTTCAAGCTTCAACCAGCAGCCATGACTGCGTCCAGCTTCCAGTGCCTAAATCTGAATCCAGCTGGCTGCACGAGCTTCCTCACTGAGAGGCCCTGGAGACCATCACCTCTTGGCATGACTTAAAGGGCAGCTCATCTCTGCCTGTTCCAAGAGAAGAGGCCTTTCACGGTGCCTCACCTCTGAACCTTGTCCAGCTGTACCAAAACTGGTACCCCGTCAGGGTAACACCCCTAGCAATGCCAACTTTTTTTCAGGGAGACAGCATCTCTCAGCCTGTTAGTCAGATGGCCAACTATTTACTAACACATCCTCTAAACATACTGTTTTCTACCTGTGCTACAGTTCATTTCCTAAGATAAGATAAGAGGTCTCCATCATCACCGTAGCCACTCTCCATCTCACCACTAAGGCAGACCTGTGAGGTTCAACTCAACAGCTCCATGGGCCCTATAGGCTACCCAGGACCATTACAACTTTTCTAGGCATTGAATGTGCTCAGCATTTTCTCAGCAGAATGGATGCTTACTTAGACTGCAGACCAAAGAATACACCAGTATCTCTCTTGAGAAGCAGCTACAGTGCCCAGGATACCTGATCACGGTTCTTACAGCTCATAACTTTAGCAATTCTATAGTTCTGTTTCCAGAAGGGATGAGGAAATAGGGAAAGGTTCGGCTCAGAGTTCTGAACTGTCACATAGCAGTCAGCTGGTGGCTTGGTTCTACACTGCTGGAGATGTATCTCTACAGACTGAGAGGAAACAATGTGCCTACAGAGCAGGCAGAATACCCTCCCTTCACCTTAGGCATGAACTGGCACCTATGTATCAGGAGTGGGATGATGAAAAACAAGAAATTTCTCAGCGAAGGATATGCCCCAGCAAAGCAAGGCACTTCCATACGTGCGTGTTATAAATAACAGAAGGGTGTAATTTATGGACTGTGTTTTCCATGAGACTCTTGGCTGCAGAGTCTTGCCAGCTATAGCATCAGAGCCCTGCCGCGTTCAGTTGTTTGTGAACGTCTGCCGCGCCCCACACTCCCGTTTCCATGATCTCGTCGTCCCTCCTCCCCCTGCCGCCTGCTCGACCCCAGCAGCTGGAGTCTGACTGTCTTTCCAGGAAGCCCAAATCGAAGTAGCAGACTCACCACAGACTCCCTGCTGGCCACACCGAAGGTAGCTTTCTGACGCCTGCTGGCGATGTAGGCAGAATTTTCCTGCAGTTTCTCCAGGAGCTGCCGGATAGGCTTGCAGTAGTTGGCAATCTTGCATTCCTTCAGGAAAGATTTTAGCTGGGAAGAAGAAAAGGAGAGGAAGAATGAAAGCAATGTAATAGTTTCCATAAACAGATCCCATCAGCAAAAAAACATCTCCGACCCTCGGCGACAGACAGCATGGGGCACCTTTTCCCTTCGATTTTTACCATAGTCCTACATACCACCCGTAGTCAGCCCTGGGGGTCCTGCCACCCTGGGCTGGGAGGAGGCGAAGAGTTACAGTGACAGGCCAGATATCCGTACGCAATCCAGCTTAGGTGCTCTCTCAAAAATAGCTCTTTGCACCCTTTAACTCTAGCTCTTTCTGAAAGAGTGGAGTTTGAGCAGCCAGCAGGAAAAGTTTATGCTCTATGCTGCCTCAGGTCCTAGCTGCCTTTGTAGTTCAAATACCACTGTCTCCTGCTCAGCCAAATAGTAGGAGGGACTGTGGACCAGATGAATGGAGACCAGGAATAACAGTGGATACCTGTGGATGCTAGCTGGCCAAAAGCACAGGGAAGCCAGAATTAGAATAGGAAAAGGTGTCTGTGGCTTAAGGCTGTAGAACACTGGTGGATATTGGGATGGGAATACCAAACAGACGAGGCTGTGGATTGAGACTGAAGGCTGGGACTGAAGGCAGAGATTGAGAAGAGACTGCAAATGGGGGTGGAAGTGTTTGTGGACTGGGACTGAAGGTCTTTAGCATGGCTCAGTGGGAAAACTTGGGGCTGTCAGAGCTGTAGAGCTGTGGGTCAGGCCAGATGGCCATCTGCAGAGTCATATGGGGTGAAGTTTGCTTAATGTCTGACTACCAACCCAGCTCCAACTGGCACCTTCTATTTTTCAAGGGCACAAACCCACACACGCACCACACAAGAATTTACAAAATAACCCTCGCTGTGGACAACCCACACAGCATGTGCGTAGATAATTCTTTCTTTAAGACCCAAGGGCTTAGGTGGAACGGTTGGGACAAGAGCCAGTCTGCCAGGAAACCACAAACCCTACTGCTGCCTGAAAGGGCAAGGACCATCCTACTTGCAGAGAACCCGCTCCTGCCCTCTCTCTGTACAGGAAACACACTTCAGTACTCTCAGACGACGAGACTATTTCGTTGCAAACAGCATGTTCTTGTGTTGTTTTCTTTTTTCTATCTCAGCAGTTGTATCCTCAAGCAAATACCCCTCTTCTCTCCACCAAAAATTTCCCCTACCTGTACGAACCACCATGCACAGTTCTGACACCTGCAAACTAAATGGCGAGGCAACAGCGGATGCTCTTAAAAGGAGGAGAGACGGGGGTGTCCAGACTGACCCATGGCTTGAATTCCAGTTCAGTACACTGTCTGCTAACAGTTTTCACCAGCCCCAGAACAGCTCTCTGGAGAGCCCTCCAAATCGTGCAGGGCAACCTTCTTGCTAGAGTCATGCATACACCAGACAGACACTTGATTTAGAGCAAGAGACCCAACAGGGCAAAAGAAAATGGTTAACCACAGTGAAGCCTTCATCTCAGATGCTATCGTGATCGAGATAACGGGTTTCTACTCAGCAAATACAGTAGTGCCTCCTCTACTTACGGCTTCAAAAGTTCTGCCTCAAAAGAGAGAGATGGGTAAAGGAGGAGGATGTCTCCCTCCCGTCAAGCCTACACGTTGGCTTGATCTTACGTGTCAAGCGGGTAGGTACTAAACGTTAATCAAGAGATGACAGTCACACCTAGCCCCTCTCTGTCAGGACACCGCCCTCCTGGTGGGTACATTGCTGCAGGACCTGCTGCCTGTTACACACAGGGAGAATGTCCCCCATTACCTAGCAGCAGGGGCTTCTCTTGTCCCTTTATCCCCAGCATACCTCCACCTGTCAGCATTCATTCAACTCGGAAAAATGGGAGTTAAAATGAACACCTTTCCCCCCTTCCGCAGAGCCAACAGCCCGTCAAGCAAGTACAAAGAAACCATCAGCAAAATGCTGCCGCTGCTGGTCAAGACTGTCCTATCCTCACCCTTCCTCTCTAAAATATTTATTTTTTATAGGTGCTGCATATTTATCTCCGCTGAGAGATACATTTGTCATTCGATTTATCTCACTTGATCCCCACAGCTGCAGCCCCAGATCCATTTCATCCGCTGCCACATACATTATCATTTTTCTTTCGTTGCAGAAGTGTCACCTGAAATCCTGCAAAATCTCAGGCTCTATCTCTGCAGTTTGGTGGTGTGTGCTTACTCTCACAGCCATATGCTTCATTTCTCCTTTCCCCCTCCTCTCCCCAACCCATGCAATCCCTCACAGCCCCACTGCTATCTGCCAAGGATATTAACAAAAGGTAATGAGATCTCAGCCCTGTGTTAAGAGGCAGGGAACAACCAAGACAGCGAAAGATATAGGAGAGAGAAAAAGGGACTCTCTGTATGCCTTCTTCCCCTCTGCCAAACACAACAACCATAGCTTTCCAGAATAAAAGCAACCAGAACATATGTGTGTATGTATTTGTGTGTATGTCGTTAACATCTCGTGCTGGTTCCTAGCTAAGCAGCTCTATGATTAGTGGGATTGATTCTGTCGAACTGCCATCCTTAAACACCAATGGTTTATACCAGCGGAGACCACAGCAAAAACCCAGCTCCTCTTACAGTAAACGACACAAGGAACTATAAATGATCTGAAGCAGCTGGGCTTGTGTGTGCCAGGGAACCCAAATCAACCCTGATTCCCTACTCTCAGACAGAAGAGGGAGTATTCAGCTGGGAGCAGAGAGCGAGCAGAAGGAGCGGCTGCTGGCAGGGACACCAGCACCTCCGTCCTTCTGCAAGTCATGCCCAGACCGTGCCATCTCCTGCCCCCACCCAGCAGTACCACCCCCTATCTACAGCCCTCCAGTTTTCCCCTTTAACCTCCCACCTCTGCTCTGTGCCGCCTGTAAGGACCCTACAGAAGGAAGAGGGAGTTTCTTCCAAGCATTCAGACACACACACTGAACTCCTCACCAGCCTATGGAAGCAGTAACTGCCCAGGGGTTGTCCCAGCTGGCTGGGCAGAACAGAAGCCTTTGAACTGCCTCCCTCCCCTGCTGGCTCTGCTTTCCTTTGATCTGTCCGGCTGCTTCCTGCCTTCCAGGCAAGGAGGCTCCAGAGTTCAGTTTGAAGGCAGTTCAGCCTAGCTTCTCCCAAAGCCGCTGACCAGAAGACGAGCAGCGCAACCCTTGCCAGCTGGAACCCAGCCCCTGCGACACGGCACTGAGAGAAGCGTGAGCTCACTGGGAGATGAAGAATCAGGACAGATGGATTTTTATAGTTAACTGGAACCGTTCCAGGAGAAAAGCCTTCCCCCACACACTTTCCCGAAGGCTCTGAGATTTTGGGAAGCTAACCTCAGCACCCCGGCCCAGCAGA
The DNA here is from genome assembly GCA_013399475.1 of Chauna torquata. Taxonomy (NCBI): domain Eukaryota; kingdom Metazoa; phylum Chordata; class Aves; order Anseriformes; family Anhimidae; genus Chauna; species Chauna torquata. The sequence continues at coordinate 52,578 of VXAL01018925.1, forward strand.
CGCCACGAGGCTGTGGTTAGGGGCAGCCAAATAGGAATCCGATAGCAATAATTCTCTGCAGAAACACAGGCTGGTCCCAGGGTGTGTTTGGAAGCCACGGGGCGCTTGGTGCCAGAGGGCCGTCAGCCGTTCCTCATTCCAGCTAGAACATCGGCTCTGACAGCTTCGCTGCTCCCAACAGCTGCTGGCTCAGAGGAAAGAGCTTTGTTCGCCGCTGATAAGTGAGAAGCACGCAAAATGAGAGCAAGCACAGGAGCTGCTCTGAGAGCATGGAGGGTGCCTGTCAACTCACATTAACCAAGGCAGCCGACTGGCAGCTAGGCAAAGCCTGTGCCAGGCTGCAGGGGTCCAGCCAAGAGGCACGTGCCTGGCAGCTGCCAGCCCACCACATACAGCAGAAACGGGGAGATTTTCCTCTCGAGCAGCCTGTGGGACCCAGCCGAGATGCCACTCCCACGTCAACCAGAGGCATCGCAGCAACATGCAGACACACAGGCTCCTGACAAAGCAGAGGTGCGTGTCCCCACGGAGGATACAGCAGCAACATTCTGCCAAACTTGTATGACACCTGCCACTCATGAGGTAAAAATAGAGAGGAATGGGAGGACGCAAAGGAACAAGTTCCAACACGTTTGCACTGAGCAATCCTCCCATGCAAAGCAGAGCGGTCTCTGCTCATTCAAAACTGAAGCCACCCAGCTAGAAAGGTATTAGGGGAGGATTATGTACAATACACCCAGACGCACAGCCCTATTAGGCAGTCTTATTGGAGACAATGAAGTATGTAAACATGAAGTGGCAAGGAGGAATAGCCTGCCACAGAATGCCAGGGCAGAGGGAAAGGAGAGCACTTTGCAGCAATGCTGTTAGGTGCAATGAGGAAGAGAGAGACAGGAATTGTAGTATTTTGCATGGAGGCACCTGGGGAGAAAGTCCCCCAGCTGGTGGGGATGCTGGCAGGGAGGGAGGATTGCCATCTTGTGGAGAGCACGTGAGGGAGGCGGTAAGGCAAGGAGAAATACGGGCTCTGAGAGCACATGTACTGCAGTGAGGTAATACAGCAATTTGGACAACTCCAAATTGCCAAGAACTGCATTCACTAGTCAAAAATGCATCTCCACAGCAGTTATGCAGGCCTTTGTCCCACTTTGTCTCCCAAAAGAGTAGCTAACTCTAAAGCCACTTTCACCTACCTTCAGCCTCCTATTAGACGTGATGCCTCTGTTCCTCCCCAGGAACCCCCCAAAATACAAACAAAAACTGTGACTGGGAGAAGGTAAACGGCTCTCCCCTCACACTATCAGCACTGTCTAGAGTTCACTGTTAGGTTAAAGGACCTTATCCCACTCTGTGCACATTCCAAGAGGTCTCTTATGCTTACCTGAATGACAGTGGGGAGAACCAACTCTGGGAATCCAATGCTGTGGGCTTGGCAATGGAGATACTCCAGAATCAGGTCATAGAGCTGTTCAATGAGTCCATCCTGGGTAGAGGAAGCAGAAACAGAGACGTCAGATAGGAACTAAACCCCTCAGCTTCCAGGTTGGGAAATGAGTCTCTAACCTACGGGACAGGATCACAAAACACATTGCTGGAGCAACCCTTGTTTATAGAGAAGCTGTGTTTCTGAGGGTGTGCACCCTCTGCAGGTGGGGTTCCACTTACTCGGAAGGCCTTCTCCTGCAGGTTGGCATTGGAAAGCTTCAAGATCACTGCAAAGTTTATAGGCTTAGCACTCATGCGTCCTGGTTTCTTGTTGAAATCCACTTGTTGGAAAATCTACAACAGAAGAAATTGAGTGTACAGGTGATCACACCATGAAACAAATAGATACCAAATGACTCAACCAAGATCATGCAGCTGATTGCAAAGCTGAGAAGACAATCCAGAAATCCTGATTCCTGTCTGCCTGTTCTGATCACTGTCCAACAGCTTTTTAAAATACCCTAGCAAGGGACAGTTTGGGAGCAAACACCAAGCATACTTGATGCTTTAGAGACCCAAGCATGAAAAATACCACAGAAGTGTGATGTTAAGGGAAACCAACACAAGCAACAGCACAAAGGAACTAGAGGTCTGTTCCTTCTGTCAGAAAAATGGTACTGCAAAGCTTGAGTGTATTTTGGGGCTGTCTCTTAAGATGAGATGCTTTTCAACAGCAAGACTAAACTGTTGCTTACACCATACCTAGTACTCTTCTATTGTCATTGAAATAACTGCTTGAATTGTGCTAGGAAGCAGACAGACCAGTCAGCCCTTTTCACAAACACCCCGTGTCAGGCAAGATTTCTGGTCTAGCACATTTCCCACTGGTGTCCCTTGTATTAATTATAACTGAACAGCCTTTGAATAAGTGCATGTTATTCTCCATGGACACATTTCACTTTATAGCACAGGACATGGGGAAAAACTGGCCCCTTTACAGAGTTTGACCAGAGACCATACACACAGCTCCTCAAAATGAACAACATCAGGCACATACAACATCCAGGGTAAAGCTGGAAGCCCAATGCACAGGTATATGACAAATGGCAGACCTGCACCTTTGCTTTTGCATTCTTCCAGAAATGGAAAATGATAATGCTTAATGACAATGGCTGGGGAAAAGCATATTTCTGAAACAAAAGGTATGAAGCTTACATAGCGTAAAGAAGAAATGCCAGTGTGCAGCTGGCTGTCCTGGGTGACATCTCAAGTTTGGTTTTAATTCAGAAGAGCTGTTACTGCCTTAAATCTTAACAAATTGTAATCAAGCCCAAGGACTACAAAAGCCTTTTCCCTGCTTCCTCCTTTTTGGAAGGAGTGTCCCAACTTCAGGGGGGAAGGGTAACCTGAATCCAAGAGAATTTCCATTCTTCCCTTCCCAAAAAGGCTACACTCGGCACACAGGAAAGACACCTTCAGCTAAAATCAGCTGCAGCCAGAATCTGCCTCGGTCCCTACCCTGGGCAGACATCAGGCAAGAGGGTACACTATCCCAATACACCCATGTGCTGTGCTGCTCATCCTCTGAAGCTGTACGATACAGGAAGGAGCAAAAGGTTTCTGGAATGAGCAGCAACACAAATATGCCCTTTCCCAGCCTAGCAGGGGCAGACTTCAGGAGAAAGATGGTAAGAAGTGCAAAAACTGCTTGAGCCAGGGCGCATTCCCAGAGACTCCCACCAGAGAGTGGCAACCAAGAGAGGTGTTCACTAGTAACAGAACCTCATTTCAAAAATCCAGCCAACAACTGGTAATCATTTGCATTTCAGATGACAACCTTTGAAAGGGGCTAACAAGGAACACGTCCTGCCCACCCATGCTTCTGAGCACCTAAAAGCAACCCGAAGTCCCTGCCTCCAAGGCACTCAGGCTCTAGAATATCCAACGCTTAAATCTCACTCTTGGGCAGGAAATAATTTCTACACCCTCTATATAGCAGCAATGCATTCATCATCAGACCCCAACCAGCTCAGCAATGTGACGATGCAGCATACTGATTGCTAGAGGGTGAGGTGGAGGGAAAGGGAGGGTGTTCAGGTCACATGGGTGCCCCCAGGCCAGAAAAGCATGGAGACAACTATTGATTTTTTACATTTTATTTGTCAATCCAGGTTATTTGGAAGGGAGGGACAAGCTTGGTGGCTTGTGAAAACAAAGAGCCCTAGCCCAGGGAATCGATGCTATAAACCTCGTTATGCACAGTTATTTCTTTGGCCAAAACAGTAGTATTGATCCCTGAGGTCAGATGCATTAAAGGAAAAGGCATCAGGCTCTGTGGGATCCTAACATGCCACTAGGCAAGCAGGGAAATGCAACCAGAGGTTTTGAAACCCTCCCAGAGGTGCTAGGGAACCTGCCAGGACACATGGAGATGAGGAAAACGTGGTTCCCATCTCAACATGGTGCAGAACAGCTCAGCAAGCTGAGCTTCTATGGCAGTAGCATGAAGGGTACTCGCATACAGCTTGCACCAGCAGAAAACCAGAGAACCAAGTCTGCACCCACAGCACTCCTAGTTTATTACCCCCATCCCTCCCCACTTCTTTCTCTCAGGATCTAGCAAAAGCCTCCTGGCAGATGCTTTGATCAGTCCCAGGCCAGCTGCCCCAGGCCAGCCCCCAGCAAGGATGCAGAGCTCTGCAGGAGATGCCTGCAGCTTCCCTCCAGCCGCTCCATCACTCTCCCACCCTACCAAGGGCACCTAGCTCAGCTGGTCAGAGTCCACCTAGTGCCAAGTTCAGACAAGCTACCCAACATTTTCTCCTTTGATTTCCTTTGATACCAGATTTCCCATTTTGCACATATTGCCTCTCATCCCATTGCTAGGTACCACTGAGAAAAGTCTGGCTCTAATATCTTTATTCACAATCACAGAAAGGTTGAGGTTGGAAGAGTCCTCTGGAGGTCATCTGGTCCAACCCCCCTACTCAAGGGAGGCCACCAAGAGCCAGCTTCCCAGGACTAGCTCCAGGCAGCTTTTGAATATCTCCAAGGATGGAGACTCAGCAGCAGCCAAACTGCTGCCTAATGCAGCCCAGGATGCTGGGGTCTTCTTCACTGCAAGGGTGCATTGCGCGCTCGTGGTCAATTTGTTGCCCATATCCTTTTCTGCAAAGCTGCTCTCCAGGCAGTCAGCCCCTAGGGTGTTATTAGTATGGAGTTATTCTTCTCCAGGTACAGTACACTGCATCCCCCTTTGTTGAACGATGTGAGGTTTCTTCAACCTGTCAAGGTCCCTCTGAAGAGTAGGACCCTTAGCTGGTAATATCAACCACTCCTCCCAGCTTTGCACCTTCTGCAAACTTGATGTCACCATCCCATCATTCAAACCATTAATGATAACTGGTATCAGCCCCAGTATTGACCCTCGGTGTACATCACTAGTGGCTGGCCTCCAGCTGGATTTCATGCCACTGATGAATGCAAGCCTGACAGTTCAGCCAGTTTTCAATACACCTCACAGTCCACTTATCTAGTTCACAAATCGTCAGCTTGTCCATGAGGAAGTCATGGAAGATGGTATCCAAAACCTTGACAAAGTGAAGAGAAACATCCTTTGCTCTTCACTCATCCACCAAGCCAATCATCTCATTGTAGGAGTCTATTAGATTGGTCAGGCATCATTTCACTTGAATCCCTGGCACATGCAGGGTTGTGATCCACAACTTAAGAGCTGCAATATAGTGGTGGAAGGAGGAGAACGACAAGAGTGAGGGATGCATCTTCAGTTGGTGCAGTGGTTCAGCTTAGCAAGTCTAAAGTTCCAGTTTTTCTTCTGCGCAAAGGAACCCACATCTTGTAGAAAACTAATTCCAGTCTGTGCATAAGTGTATGACAAGGTCCAGCATATCAATGTTCCAACCACAATCTTTGCATCAGCTGATTTCCTCAAACAATTCACCCACATGTTGGACTTTAAGCCCCTGGGGACCTTTCCAAAGCAAGCTGCATATCCTAAGCAAAAGTCAAGCCATTTAAGTGTCAAAGTGAAAAACTCATGCCTTCCTAAGCACATCAAGGTTAACCTCTTTCCCCATTCCTCCACAGAGAATCTAAGTTTAAATTGGCATGCCAAGACTGCCTGTGGGGAGACTTCCACCTTTTTTATCCACACCTGCCTTCCAGCAGATGAGCCACCAATTCTCCTGCTGCAGAAACTAGTGCCTGTCACAAAATAATTGAAGTGACAAAAAAATATAAAAAAAACCTGGGATCTCACAGGCCCTTCAAGGGGAGGAACAAAANGATGCAGAGCTCTGCAGGAGATGCCTGCAGCTTCCCTCCAGCCGCTCCATCACTCTCCCACCCTACCAAGGGCACCTAGCTCAGCTGGTCAGAGTCCACCTAGTGCCAAGTTCAGACAAGCTACCCAACATTTTTTCCTTTGATACCAGATTTCCCATTTTGCACATATTGCCTCTCATCCCATTGCTAGGTACCACTGAGAAAAGTCTGGCTCTAATATCTTTATTCACAATCACAGAAAGGTTGAGGTTGGAAGAGTCCTCTGGAGGTCATCTGGTCCAACCCCCCTACTCAAGGGAGGCCACCAAGAGCCAGCTTCCCAGGACTAGCTCCAGGCAGCTTTTGAATATCTCCAAGGATGGAGACTCAGCAGCAGCCAAACTGCTGCCTAATGCAGCCCAGGATGCTGGGGTCTTCTTCACTGCAAGGGTGCATTGCGCGCTCGTGGTCAATTTGTTGCCCATATCCTTTTCTGCAAAGCTGCTCTCCAGGCAGTCAGCCCCTAGGGTGTTATTAGTATGGAGTTATTCTTCTCCAGGTACAGTACACTGCATCCCCCTTTGTTGAACGATGTGAGGTTTCTTCAACCTGTCAAGGTCCCTCTGAAGAGTAGGACCCTTAGCTGGTAATATCAACCACTCCTCCCAGCTTTGCACCTTCTGCAAACTTGATGTCACCATCCCATCATTCAAACCATTAATGATAACTGGTATCAGCCCCAGTATTGACCCTCGGTGTACATCACTAGTGGCTGGCCTCCAGCTGGATTTCATGCCACTGATGAATGCAAGCCTGACAGTTCAGCCAGTTTTCAATACACCTCACAGTCCACTTATCTAGTTCACAAATCGTCAGCTTGTCCATGAGGAAGTCATGGAAGATGGTATCCAAAACCTTGACAAAGTGAAGAGAAACATCCTTTGCTCTTCACTCATCCACCAAGCCAATCATCTCATTGTAGGAGTCTATTAGATTGGTCAGGCATCATTTCACTTGAATCCCTGGCACATGCAGGGTTGTGATCCACAACTTAAGAGCTGCNACAAATCGTCAGCTTGTCCATGAGGAAGTCATGGAAGATGGTATCCAAAACCTTGACAAAGTGAAGAGAAACATCCTTTGCTCTTCACTCATCCACCAAGCCAATCATCTCATTGTAGGAGTCTATTAGATTGGTCAGGCATCATTTCACTTGAATCCCTGGCACATGCAGGGTTGTGATCCACAACTTAAGAGCTGCAATATAGTGGTGGAAGGAGGAGAACGACAAGAGTGAGGGATGCATCTTCAGTTGGTGCAGTGGTTCAGCTTAGCAAGTCTAAAGTTCCAGTTTTTCTTCTGCGCAAAGGAACCCACATCTTGTAGAAAACTAATTCCAGTCTGTGCATAAGTGTATGACAAGGTCCAGCATATCAATGTTCCAACCACAATCTTTGCATCAGCTGATTTCCTCAAACAATTCACCCACATGTTGGACTTTAAGCCCCTGGGGACCTTTCCAAAGCAAGCTGCATATCCTAAGCAAAAGTCAAGCCATTTAAGTGTCAAAGTGAAAAACTCATGCCTTCCTAAGCACGTCAAGGTTAACCTCTTTCCCCATTCCTCCACAGAGAATCTAAGTTTAAATTGGCATGCCAAGACTGCCTGTGGGGAGACTTCCACCTTTTTTATCCACACCTGCCTTCCAGCAGATGAGCCACCAATTCTCCTGCTGCAGAAACTAGTGCCTGTCACAAAATAATTGAAGTGACAAAAAAATATAAAAAAAACCTGGGATCTCACAGGCCCTTCAAGGGGAGGAACAAAACAAAAATAAAAACCTGCCTGCTTTACACACTCTCTTAAGCCCCCCCCCCCCCCTCTTATCTAAGCGGTAATTTTAGCAAGCTTCTTTCACTCCATCCTGAAAAGCAAAGTCAAAAAGGAGACAGCACTGGATGCCCATGCTGGGGAGCATCAGCCCTTGTCAAGATGCATCAAGCAGCCAGCTCTCATGTCTATTGACAGGGGCTTGGGGAATTCCTGTGCTTATGTGAATTGCACAAACATTCAATCTGCTGTCTCCTGAAAGCACAGCAGCAACAGGACTGAGAAGAGGTAGCAAGGGTTGGTCCTCCTTGATGGTAAGGGGGAAGGGAAACAGTTACGTGGTCCCTTCTTACACAGAAGATTCAGAATGTACACTCTGAGGCTATACAGAGTCCTCTCAAAATAAACTGACACCAGATGTGCACAAAACAGGGCCACAAACTCCAGAGCCATTCCTTTACTACATTTGGATTCAGCTGCAATGGTGACAGACTGGGCAGCCTGTCATTCATGTCAAATGGAGCATGGGAAGGTTTCGATCTGCTCCCTGACCCCAGCTGTGCCCCTCAAGTCTACTGCTTAGTACCAACACACTGATCAGATCCTATCTTGTGATGGTTTGGATACTGGGCTTAGAATGTATTTTGTTTCATGACATGGTGTGACACAGGACATCTACTGACTGAGTCACTGTCAAATTTGTGAGCTGGTAAGAACAGGCTCATTGTTAAAGCAGGAGGCTGTCTGTCAGAACACAGTTTCTCCTCCCAGCAGCACCAGACACACTGGGGCTTTGGGCAGGTCACCTCTCCTCTCTGCACTAGGGCTCCCTGCCACCACATCTGCACAGCTGCAGTATATCACCTGCCTGAAGACAGCTTGTGGAGATTAACTAGGAGTTGTAAGAGCATTCAGAGACCGCTAAGAGCAGGAGTGAGTTGGGAAGAGATGGAGAGGCAAAGGGAACAGCTCCTGAATGCTCCTGGGAACTCCACAGCGTGTCTGAGGGATCCCTTGCAGGAGATGGGAAGGAAGAAGGGAAAGGCTGGCAGCTGCCTGGAGATTTGAGTTTACAATCATCCCAGTCACCTTGGGTTAAAGTTGGAAGTTAAAGGAATGCAAGAGTATGAGCAACACACATGCACATTTACCCTGCCCCCATCTCCCCTCTGTCACCGACACCTGGACAAGCCAGGCTGAGCAGCGCCTCACACACAGCAGGCTCGGATGTGGCCAGGGGCTTGCGGAAGCTGGGAGGAAGCTCAGCATGCGGTGTGGTAACGCCTGGCTGGGGCCCGACACACAGATTACAGCTGAGGTGTAAGGGCCAGAATGCAACGAGGGGGAGGCAGCCCAAAGGGAAAAAAGGTTTTCTCTCTCTCAGAGCATTAAAAAAAAATAACAAGTGGAAGAACCATCCTCCCCCCAGGCTCCACTACCACAGAGTAGATGTGCCTCTATCACTAAATCTGGTTGGCAGAATTTCAAATGTGTGTGAACAAGAGGAAGGAAGCAGGCAAATGGTAAAGCCACACAGGCCAGGGCCGGGGCACAGCAGAGGGGGGTGGGAGAGCAGGAGGAGATTTATAAACATCACTAGCTTCCACAGGCTCAGAGGATGTGGTTTGCAAAGGACGTTTACAACAACAGAAAACCACAAAAGCCTTTGCTTCAACAGAACTTGATTAGGAACGAGCCCGGCTGACTCAGGTTCTTCATTACAGAAGCCTCCCTCACTCTGCTCAAACATCTAGCCTCACACTGACCTGCTGGGGCTTTGCATTCCTCACCTTGCCCCACTCCCTTGCAACAGTGCTTCTTCAAAGACGTGGGGCTGCACCACTTCTGTACTACCCTCTCACAGCAGCAAGGCTGGAAAGACCTACATGGAGAGACGTCAGGAGTCTGATAGGTGGGGAAGCCGGATGGTCTCTTAACACAATCCTCAGGAAAACACAAGGCACCGGTGTTTCACCAAACATGCTGTGTTTTGGCAGGTTGCCTTCATGGGGATCTTTTCTCTAAAGAGATTCTTAATTCTTGAAGCACCTTTTTCCTTCCATTTCTCTTTGTCTGTGGTTATGAGAAACTCTTTCTTTTGCTAAGATACAAACATCAACAGGCTCAAATAACAGCTTGGGAAGTTACTGCAGCCAGTCTCTGAATCTCTTCTTTGGCAAACCTTTTGCCTGTTCCAATTACATTAGCTAAACCACCTAGGAATGTATTTTTGCACCCAGCTGATCTCAGATACTCTCCCCCTCACAGAGGGATATAAATTTAATCCCATTTGCTAACCACACAATACATTGTCTGATGGTGTTTGCCAGGGAGTTTAGGGTGTAAACAGATCATGCGACTGTGGGAGCTGTTGGTGGGTATGGTAAACATGAGTGTTCCTTAGGTAGCAGGCACCAGCCATTGCTAGATCAGCAGGAACCAACCAACCTCCAGGATGAATGGTAACACTGGGATGAAGGTCCTGGTGTTCTCAGACAACAGTGTAAGGGCACGGATGCAGTGCATGCGCAGAGGGTAGAAACGAGCCGTGGGTACCAGCCTAGAGAGGAAAGAGGACAGGATATTAGGCCAGGTTAACACAGGAGCTGCACTTGCAGCCTTCAGCAACATTTCAGAGCCTTTCCTACTCTACAAAAGGAAGAGAGCTTTAGTATTGCACAGCAAAGTGAGCTGCTGAAGCTATCCCAGAGTGGGAAATAAAATTCACACATGCTAAAGCTGTAACACTAACACCAAAGCACAAGGTTTCCATGTTCTGCTGGGACAGGAGAGGGAGAAAAAGTGCTACAAGCCAAGAGTTTTGCAGAGAAAGCTCATCACTGATGTTCTTTAGTCATGTTCAACACTTTCAGCTCTCATGCTGCCAACACAGGTAGGTGCATGAGGAGAAGTGGCAGGAACCAGCCAGCAGCAGGGGAGAATGCAGAGCCAAATCAATCACATGGCTACCCCTAAAAGACACCAAACCTCACTACTGTATCACTCTAGAAGCCTCTCACTATGCATGACCTGTACTTGAAGACCCAGATGCCACCAGCATTAACAAGTTTTTTTTTTTTAAAGTAATTCCCATACAACAGCCCCACATCTGATAAACAAATACCTTCCCCCCTGCCCAAAGAGAGCTTGCTGAGCAATCCAGAAGGGGAAAAAAAACACTTGACCAGGCACCATAAATCACCTCCATCTTCCCCACCCTCCCCACACACCAAATAGTGAAATAATTATCATTGGATCCATTACAGAAATAAATCTGCTTCGCACCCCTGATCTGGCACCACTGGAGATGACGAAAGCCATTCTCAGGAATTAATTGATCGAGGGATAAACCTGTTAAATGTATAGATTTACTGTAAACCAAGACCATTAATTTTAGAGTGCTCTGCAATGCAACAATCTGCTTAACTTCCCGATGGCTGGATGCACAGGGAATACAAAACACAGCTGGGCCTTGGTTCTGCTGAGGAAGATCTGACCAGGTGTCACACCAGGGGGTTCAAACACTTGCCTGGGTTTACAGCTCACATATTTCATCTCAGAGGAGACTGCTCTCTCAATGTCTAAGCATCACCATTCTCTTGGAATGCCTGCTCTGCTTCTCCCATGCAGCAGGCCATGGTGCAGAGAACAGCCCAAAGGCTTTCCAAGGCTTATTTTTACTAGATACAGCTCCTTCTGTTTACTCCTGGCTGGCTGCAATCTTCCTCTGGCTGGAGAGGACAAAACTTCTTTCAATGTCAGCCTCTGCCCCACCGAGACAGGTCAGCCAAGGGAAGGTGCTCAGGGACACCAAGGCTGTGCTTGCATCTGTGGAGACTGTACCTGCCTCCTCTCTTGTACATGCTGGAAGGCTGGAGACCAAAACATAAGGGGCATCACAAATCCTCATTTAACTACAAGCCAGAGAGGAACTTCATGTTTATAGCTTGGAGTAGGAGCAAGGTAGAATGCCAAGCAGACAAGGTCAGAAAAACACTTCCCTCATCTTGGAAAAAGGGATAACAAAACAGGAGCTCCTGCAACAACTCTGCTGAAAAAAAGCATGAAAGACAAATGTAAGCACACAGACCAAATGAAGGAGTTCATGGACTAGAAGCAAAAAAAAGAAAAGCAGCTATCTCCTTGTTCTATGGTCTCTGGAATATCTACAGCACTGCCCTAGTGATCAAATCAACTGCAACCTTTCAGCTGTTTGCAAGAGCAACATCACTGATTTTTACAGAGCAATTCCATTAGCAAACTCAGCAATGAGGCTTTTTCCAGCATCACTAAAGTCAGGAACAATCAATTCCAGCATTTCTCCATTCAGCAGTCCACCTTCCCCAGATTGCATCTGAGCATGTGCTGCTTCGACACACATGGGGGTCTATTTTAATAATACATATTTCAGGAATGGTTTCAACACATTTTGTATGCTGGAAAGCAAGAAGAGGGGAGCAAGAAAATGAGGGAGCTGATTTTAGTTTTAGCAGCAACCCTCCGCTCCTCGTTATCTTGTTAAAACACTTCAAATTCTGTCTTGGGTCCCTTTCTAGAGCAAAAAAATGATGGTGTTTTCTCCCCATTCCCCTCCCATAAGCGACCAGGGTGGCACAAGGAGGTGATCTGGTCCTGCAGACGGACATGCCCTGCTCACTGCCCTTTTGCTGGAGCGAGGCGCCACCTCCCGGTACTGAAGGCACTTGGGGAAGGAGAGTCTTCTCCAAATGCTATTTATCACCCTCCAGATGCTCCCAAGAGCACTACACCATCAGGAGCACAGCTGAAAGAAGGTTTTGCAGATGGAGAGGTTGCATAGCATCCTTCCCTGCCACCCCATCACACACACCTCTCAACTGAGCAGTACAGGGCAACAAAGAGTGGCCCAGTCCATCCACTCCATCTCTACAAAGCAATCTGCTCACAGCAGGCAGATACTAAGCAGCCCCAAATGGACATACCCCTGCATGGCCTTCCAGAAATACCCAAAATGATACATAAAGCAAAAAAACCCTTGAGCTACAGCCTAGATTTTTTTTTTTAAGCACTCTTACCTCATATAGAAACAACTCAAGTTCTTCCAGAACACTCCGTTCCTACAGACCAGGGGACTGTGGCACAGACAGACCTGCACTGGTCTTGGTTTGGACAGCACAGCCACCAACACTGAGAAGAGGCAGTTTCTACCAGGAAGGAACCACTGGGGATCCTGGGCAGACTCCAGCAGCAGAAGCCCATGATGCCATACCATTCCTACACGTGCTAACCTACCCTCCTCCTCTTTATATCCTAGACACTGGCTTTGCTCAGTAAGGAAGCAAGCCTGGGATCTATTTCTATTTTCCCCACCCTAAAATTCAGCTGTCAGGTTCCCAAACCTTTGAAGCCTTGTCAGATGGTAACTGTACTTCGTGCCAAGCAGCCCTGTGCATCACAGATGCAAACAAGTTTTATTTGATGCTCTTGCTGAGACTCACCCAATTCATCTTTCCTTGGCCCCAGCTAGATGATTTATCTGCCTGCACAGGTAGAAAACTGCCTAGACACACCTGCAGGACAACTAAAGCTCTGCAACAGCAGTGGGAAGCAGCCTGTACACACGGGGGATGGGGAGAGGGATGTATGCATACTCTAACGATCGTTTAAATCTGCTTATCTTCGTCATCACTTGGGAGTTTTTCAAGACCAGGCGGGTGGTATTTTAAAGCTGAGAATCTGGTTACAGAGCTAACAGGATTTTGGAGATCACCAGAGATTCAGAAATTCCCTCAAGGCCCATTAACAGCAGTTTCAAAGCACAAAAATTTCAAATACAAACACACAAACTGATAGTGAAAAAAATTCTCAGCAGAGACGTACTAAAAACAGTAAATGTGCCCCTAGTCCTTCAAATTGTAACAAATACACACAAAAAACACATCTAACTGTATTTAGAGAGCTGGAGATGAGGACTTGATTCTGTACTTTGGCACTGTCTCCTGTTAGGTCCTGAAGCAAGTCAGTACATTTTTTTCCTCACCACTTTGTACAACTGGGAGAAGAATCTGTCCAGGCTATTCAGAGTGCAGCTTCTGTGGAGCACAGCAGTCATCTACCCTGCAAAACACCTCGAAGTAGAGCCTTACTGCCGCAGCACTACTACACAACATACCGTTACCGGCTGGTGTTAAGAGCTCATCTCCCATTGGTTTCCCCATTACACACAACACTGGGATCCCATGATAAACACTGCAAGAAGTTCCACTATGGTTCAGCTTCACTAATGGAGCTAGCAGACTTCAGCAAGCTTAAACTCAGATCATATATCTGCCTAATACCCTGGAAGTAAAACAAAACGAGAATAGCTTTCATATCACTTAAGATACCTGAGCAGGCCTTTGTATTGGTGTGTACATTTAAATAAAAGAGACCTAAGCACACTTCTGATTCCAAAAACAAGTCTCCATCTTCCTCTTCCCCCCTCCAATAGCTTAGCTCTGAGACTGTCAGAAACTGCTATGCATGGCATGCTTGCACTTGGACAGTTCTCTAAGCAGCCTTTCTTGTTTAGAGCTCTTTCCAAGTGCTACCACTACTCTACACATGACAACATTCCAATAGATGTTTAAAGGCAAAGCTTTCCCATTTGGGCTAGTACTTCATATGAATGCTTGGAACTACTCAGTTATTTTAAGCTTTCCTTAAGAAACAGGACATTATCTAGAAAGTGTTCTCAGAGATAGAATTCTCCAGCAGTTAAGGTATCACGCTTTTTAGCAAAGGAGAATTGGACTACACACCAAAATTAACTGCATTGCTTTGTGTCTCCCCAGCTCCTCACCAGATAGTAGCAAAAGCGTTCAAGTTGTTCAGAAGTGTGCCCAGACCACAAAAACCCTGCAAATATTCTGGAGCACCAGGGAAAAGGAAGCTCACACTATTTTCTATACTCACTGCTATGCACCACTTAGCTACTTACAAGTTTAACACAGAAGTGGCTGCAGTTTGGGCTGCAGTCACAGACTCAGGGGCCTTCTTTAAGCATGGGAGCTCATGAAAGGACTTGAATGACACCAAGCCAGGCAGAAGACCTCAAAGCTCTTACACACAAGTTTGTTGTGGTGTAGGTTATTCTCTCCTAGGCTCTCATCAGCCAAGCACACAGGTGCCAAACCCAAGCCCAATCCTTCACAGTATCTTGTTTGACACAAACTTGAGGAGCCCACGATCCTGGCTAGTGAGACAAGGTGCTGACTTCCTCTCAAAGTCCTTTAATTCCTTCACGCAATGTGCTCACAACACACCTGCAATACCTCAATCAAAAGCAGCTCTCAGGTTAAATCCAAATCACATGACAGTAACATCCCCTAGGAACTGGTCTGCCATATCAAACAAGAAAAGTAGCACCAAAAAAGGAAAAAGCCTACTTACTTTATACAGCCAATGATGACCTGTGTCAAAGGATAGATCAACGGCTCCAGGACCTCGCTGGGATAGATTGTGCTGAGAACCCGACACCAGAAATACAGGCAGTGGACATACTGCCAGTTGTAGACAGACTGGAAGTTCTCCTGCAGAAAATGGATGAACACAAAGACAGGCTTGAAAATGAGACATCTGAGAGGAGTTCACTCTGGTTTCTCTGCAAGACTCGCTTTTATTTAGTGTTCTCCGACAGGACAGCGTGCAGTCCTGAGAGGGATAACTGACATTCTAGCTGGGGCTTTTGATGGTGGTGGCTCATCCACCATCCAGCAAATTCAGATGCAGGACAACATTATGATTTAGTACTAGCTAGTGCCTTGAAGGAAATAATGTGCAACACAGGCTGCTTCTCTTGGTAAGCATGGCTCATTTGAAAAGGATGATTTAGTGACCCAGCTCACAGCAGATGGTGGGACGTGAGCAAGCATTAGGAAGCCTTTACCCACAGTCCCTGGGACAGTCCCTAGTCTCCCACAGGTAGGAAGGCTGGAAAGTAGTATCCCTCTGACAGCCTTGTAAGTTGCTTTCTGGCCTCTGCAGACCAGAGAGGAAAAAAGGTGTGTAAAGCTACTGTACAGATTCACTCTGAATTCTTCTGAATTCATCTGGATTTCCCCTCTTTACACTCAAACTCCTTTGGTTATGATGTAGCAGCTTGTCCTTCCCACTCAAGGCTTCCCTTAGCTGCATTAGCCAAACCCCCCTACCCACTGCCCCACTCACTGAAACAATGCCGGTACTTATTTTAAAGCTGTTCCTATGAGCACGTACTGTCACAGTGAGCACCAAGTGACAACCCAGCACCACTTCACAGAACTTAGCAACCCTCCCTGCCTTTGGAAAAGACACTGCCCAGGACTGTTTCAGTTTTCAGCTGTGGAGTAAAAACGACAGACAGAGCTGAGAACAAACTTTCAGTTCTGTTTCTAAGCCAGCCTTTACAGTTATCAGCAAAGACAACGCAACAGGCCAGTGTCTCTGACATGCCATGAAGCACTGAGCCAGCAGTTTCAGGCTGGCTCAGTAGCACAGGAAGGTGCAGACCAAGTCTTGCACAAATCCAAGAGATGTTTTTTCAAGGATGTTTGGGCAAGCCCCTACTCTCTCCTGCCACATGCTTAAGCAGCCCATAGCACTAAAGTAAACAGAAGCCCAGAAGAGTGCAGAAGTCCCTTAAGGACACTCTTTCCAATGAGTTGTGCAGGCCCACGTATTCCCCAGAATTCACAGCATTGCACCAAGGTCTTATGAGATTTTGCTTTAAAAGGTGCCTCAGCTTGAACCTGTTTCACAGACTTACAAGGCCCAGGCCACCACCTCTTTTGCACAGTGGAAGCAAGATGTGCAAGTCCTGGAAAAAGGACAGAAGCCCTCAATTGCAGCCACTGGCCCAAACATTGTGATGGGGACTTAGGCTGCAGCTGGAAATAGTAGAGCTCTCCCAGCTCTCACCACATCAGTAAGATGTACCAAGGTCTGTTCTCAGCTTCTCTTGTACGGAGCAACCTGCTCTGGTAACCACCTTCCACAACCACCCACTGCTCAATTTAAGTTAAGTGGCTTATTGCTAGGATTTATACATTTTGGTTGTGCTGATGTCATTTTAAGTTCCCACAATCCTCCCCAGCTGTGAAAACAAGTGGATTTAGGTCTTGTCTGGGCCAGGACTGAGTGTATAAGACGACAACACAATCCAATTAGGGCATGCATATACATCCCAGACTTCATTTATCCCCATGTCTGAAGCCAGGAGATTTAACCAGTCACCAATCCTGCAATGTTTGGGAGCAGCTCAACCATTAATCTATAGGGATCCGTTTTGGTAAACACGAATAAAGCCAGGATTAGCAATCTGACTCAGATTTGCTAGGTCAGACTAGGTGGCCCAAATCAGGGCTGTTCCCAAAAGGTCTGAGCTGCTTTGTTCAATGAAGCCCTATAAATAGTGCAGATGGGCAATATCAGCTGCTGATAAATGGGATAGATGCACCAATGGGCACTGCAGTCGAAAGATGCACACACCAGGATCATTCCTGATCTTCTTCACCCTGGGCTTTTGCAACAGAGGCTGCAAACAGTTTCACAAAGGGAAACAGCATACCCAACAGAGAAGAGGGAGTGCGTGTCAAACTCTTGCAAGCTAGGGAGAAAAAGCAACTCCCACCCTGCAGAGGCCTGTTCTCTCCTTCCTTGCTTAGGTTCTAAACTAACACAGAAAAGAACAAGTTACAGGCAGCTACGAAGATCACTGAAGGTCCCAGCCCACAGCAAAGAAGTCCTTGCCACATTATGAAATGGATCAAACACATACTGACACTTCAGAGACACCACCACAAGCCTGAAGTGGCTACAGTAATTTTCCTCTCTCCACACATTCCCCACAGGAGGGTACTCCTTCCACACTGACAGGCACCTACCTTCTTCTTTATGGTCATAGCACTGCGCAAATGAATGGCAAGCTGACGGATATAGATGAAGGCATGCTGGTAAGATGTATGTGTGTCCAGGGCATACATCTCTGTCAGAGTCCGCTGCATGAAGTTGATCATGGGCAGCACATTGGGGGAAGTAAATCTCGAGTTCTTCACAAACGAGATGTACATTTGCTGTTGGGGAAAGAGGACAAGATGCAACCACATTAAAGTCAGAACAAAACCAGTGTTTTACTAACCTCCCCCACCCAGGTGCTCCCAACCACCAGTGTTCCTTTTATAAGAACAGCCACTTCAAAAGAATTTGCAAAGATAATTCAGCCTCCTCTTTCAAGGGAGCTAGGAAAGAGTCGATCTTTTTTTACCCACACATTGTTTAGCACAGAGCTTGGAAATGCCCTCGTCATCGCTCCTCCACAATATGAGAGAAGGAACTGTGGGATGGCTTTGAGCCATACATGCTTAAGGCTGGTCATAGTGGTTAACAGCTCTCTTTGCAACAGAAGTAACAAAGCAAACTACACTTGGGAACCTCAGCTATTAGCTGAGGGATGAGAGCAGCTCATGACAGTAGCACCGAGCAGTGCGCCAACACTTTAAGAAAGCCCTCAAGAGTTTGGAAGATGAGTATTCATCCAGTAGACAAGTACCAGAGGCATTCCCTGATAAGATGCTGTCTACATGCCTGCAGCAGAAGTGGGAGTAGTAAGCAGGAGGCCACTCTTCGACTTAACAGAATTTTTCCCATTTAATTTTCTGGGGGTGCCAGCACCTTGCCCTACCTCATAGGCTGCAGCTTATGCTCTAAGGTCTTTACATATGACTTCAGAAAAGCTGCAAAGTAGAGGAAGTGCCAGGCTTACCTTGAGCAAGGGACTTAGGTACACCTCTTTCTTGTGGCGGCAGATCTTGTTCAGCACAAGGAAAGCCAGTACTCTCACCGTTTCCTCACCTGTGCTCCACAAATGAATTGCTTGCTGGAAAGGAAAAAATACCGATAAGCAAAGGGACAAAGAGCCCCTCCCAGTAACAGAGAGGCCTGAGCTTTCCTCCTTCACACCAAAAAAAGCAAGGGAAGAGAAAGATGACAGGCTGTACAGTTACAGAATCAGTCACAACAGCATTGGCAGCCATTCTGTCCTCATGCCCTAACCTAGCCTTTAGCTATGAGATCATGCAAACATCCCAAACTAGCATCTCTGAAAAATACATGTACCTTCACTAGCACACCTAAATACATATTTGAACGTCTGAGCACAGGCACCAGCCTCTGCATGTGACTCCACCTATGAGGCTTTGCAATGCGTCCTCACCAGCCCCTAGACAACAGGGCATTTGATTACACATTTGGCCAATACATCTTCCACCCCAACAAAAAGTCATTTCTGTGCCTTATACTGACTTCTGCAGAATGCAAACAACATCCAAGGCACAATCAACTTTAGTTTAAGAAACTGCATGCCAGAAGCCACACTCCATTTCTGGCCATTAAAAACCATATTCTGGTTTCTCAAAGAGCAATACAAACACGTACGTGTCTCTGGACAGGAAGCACCAGGGTTTGATTTCTGAATTTCTCAATGTTTCTGGCCTCTGGGTAAATAGGTTGCAAATCCTGAGGTACATCTGGTAGCAGTTCTGACTTAATTCCAGCTGCCTGGACATTCACTGTATTAACTGTAACAACACAGCAGCAGGAGGACTGGAGCAAGTAGCCAGCAACAGGACCCGTGTACGGCAGCACTTCTGCTGGGACTTATCCTCAGTCACTGGTACAGACATGAAGAGCACCCAGTGCATCATAATACTAACTAGACCAACTGGAGAGGGGGAGGTTAGCCTGTGCAGAGGTCTGGGCTAAGGCATCCCACCATTGACATGCGAACTCAAAAACGAGTTTTACACAGCCCTGAAATGGATAAGACAATCATACATCCACATCTCTCCTCAACCTCTTGAGGAGGAAACATTGTTTTTCCCAGACCTGCCTGTCCTCACCTGTTCAGACTGTAGATTCACTTGGACATGGTTGGCTCTGTCAGGAAACATCTGGCACAGTAGGACCACAATCATGGCCGAGGCTTCCAACAACAAATTCTCTCATCTCTACTAACAAGCTCTACTGAAAATCAGAAAGGTTCCAGCTGCAGGGCTGAAAAAGCCTACTGAAAAATCCTTACTGTAGCAGTGAATAGACTGCTACATCTTTTGATATGAGGTGTACCAGCTTCCAATCACTGTGTACCAGCCACCTTTACCAAAGGGTTCCCAGCCTCATTTAAATGCCATGTTACAGCTTTTCATTTAAATATCACCCTGTTGCCCTCTTCTGCTCTTCCACACCTCCTTTGTTGTTCTTAAGCACTCAGCAGTTGTGACTAAGTTTCTGCACAAATATTCCACCCACCCCTCGAGAGTGAAATACTATCACAGACATACACGCAGACAGCAAGTACTCCATCTGCAGCAAGGAAACAGACAGCTTCCCCAGAACACCCCCATGCCACCTTGCATGGGGACTAGCAGTAGCTACACAGAGCACTGTGCCCACTCATCTCACTGTGAAAGAACTTCACAGCACCGAGAAAGCCTGGAGGAGAAGCATGAGTCTTATCTGCGACTAGAAGAAAAGCAAGGGAAGAGTCCAAGAGACTGAACTATCACAGGATCCAGCGCAAATACCACGAGAGGCTCATTTGAAGGAGTAAAGAAAGTACTTTAGAGCTAAATGACATACCACACCATGTCACCTTACCTTGAGAAGTATACGGCACTGCTTTGGAAAGGACAAGTAATAAGGCACTATGGAACTGACATGCTGAAGGACTGCTGCTCCAACAGAGGCTTCTGTTAAACAAGACAACAGCTACAGGGAAAAACAAGACAATCCTAGTCAGTGCATAGTCCTCTTCACCTCTTCCTTTACTATCAAGCATCTGCATTTTGCTGTTCCCAAGTAATTCCACGTTACTGAAGGACTGGAAGAACAACTTTCTCTAGCAGGAAACCCGAAAACCACAAGCTGTGTCAGGAATGGAGCAGGTCCATGGCAGGTTAAATAATTCCCCTGGAAGTGCATCATCTTAGCAAACAGGAGCTCAGGCTACTGACACCTGAGCTTATCACTAAAACCTCATTTGGGCATACTGCAGCAACTCTCATGTAGTTTACAAGATTTTACGGCTTGACACCAACGCCACTCACCTCACTACAAATGGCAAGGCATGATGGAGACACCCTCAGTCTACACACGGCTTGGAAACAGACCATCTGAGCTACCAGATGATTTACAGTAATTTACCACAATTTCTTTAATACTTTAATACTATTGGGTATCTAGAAATTAACTCGAGCTCAAGAAGAAGTTGAGAACTTGTTATTTCTGGGTTGTTCAGCTCAGTTCACCTGCAGTCAAACCGAAGCACAGAAGTTTGTAGTTCTTGATTTGAAGACAATGTTAAGCTTGAAGTCATTTCAATTTGAAAGAGGTTCTGCATGATACAATATGCCCTCTTGCCTGAAATCCCAACTGCTGTAAGCAGAGGTGTTTTTCTAACTTCTAATTTTCCTCCTCATTCTCCTCCTTGCTCTGCAAGGACTCTGCATTGAATAAGTCTCTTGCAAAGTCCCTCACGCACCAGAAAGTAAGAAGACATTTTTCAGAAACTATTATGCTAGAAAAACCCTGTGGTGAAGCCTGGGACCAAGGACACTCAGAAGCAAGCATAGGATCAGGGATTACTTCAATGACTGGATTGCCAGCTTTTCCTTTTCTACTGCAGTCTTTAGTTCTGCTGCTAGTAAGAAGCGCCACAACTTCAGGAAAAAGCTCTACTGATCGAAATGCTGTTTCTGCTAAGTCATTCTGCCACCATTACCTCACAGCAAAAACACATTAGCACTTCCCCCCACCCCCCCTTATGTTCCTTTCCCTCAGTTTCTGAAGAATGAGTATTTCAGTGGTATTGTTTGCTTGTGTTTTTATGTTCCATGTCTGGGGATGTGCTAATGGAACAGAGTATAATCGTACTTAAGATGTCATGCTTGCAGAGGTTTTCAACATAATGTCATCTTAGTATTTACTACAAGAAACAGCAAGATCATAATACCAAAAAATGCATTAGAAATGTAGAATGCTGGAGCACAGCACTGCAAACTACTTGAAAACTCTCTAATTATTCATTTGACAGACAAATTAAGACAAAGAACTGCCACAACATTAGCCCAGCCCTTCTTTACAGGCTAGGTATTTTCATCCAAACATCCTATAGAGCTCCAAGGTGTTTTGGAAGTTTTTGGTCTAACAAACAAGATAGGGTCCTGTACAGAGTCGCAATCCAGATGCCCAAGGCTCCAAGACCCACTGAGACTGCAGTGAACAGAAATAAACTCAAACAAATATTACTTTCCAGTATAGAAGAATGTATGGAAACCAAGACCCAGGGTTCCCAGTTTTGTGGTGACCAGAAAGTCACCCTCAAACTCCAGTACTGTCTCTTCAAAAGAGAAACATCTGAGGCTACAAACATTATCTGCTTTGTTAATCTTTTTTATTGTTTGGCTCTCCTTTTAGTGAGGATGTCAACAGAAGCCCATCTGCCTCATTCCAAAACACCCTGAACAAAAGCCCACTCATGCACAGACCACCCCTTGCAACACAAACATGCTGAAGTTTCTTACTTGGATAGTACAGGTCAGGTACATTTTTATGTCGAGTCGGAGCTTGCTCCAAATTGGGCTGCTGGAAGGGAGGACCATTCTGGAAGTGAGCAAGAGTTGGGTTTAGCTTTAAAAACAGTAACAAATAAATTAATGCTTCAGCAGCACAAAGAACAGCAAGTTCACTTCCTTAGTATTGCCAGAGAGTAAAAACAACTAATTGCAAAGCAAAAATTAAAAGTAACAATTGTCATGGGTGGAGAGAAGTACTTCTCACAGCATTACAAAATTCAATTCAAAGAGGAGTCCAACTTCCCAGTCAGGTACCCAGGTCTTTGAAACTGATACAGAGAACTGTGACAGCCAGGAAATCTGGCTGAGTCTCCCTGAATCCCTCATGATGTCATCATCTTCTGGTCAGACATTCTGCAGCCACTGCCTCAGAACACAGCAGGCTGTCTTGTAGCATGAAAGGTTATTTCTGGGATCAGTCTCTTCTAAACTTTGACACTGTACTTAAATAGTGGCCTTAAGCCACCTCAGAATTCAAACAGTCAATACTAGTCAGGTTCATGCAGTGGAAAGAAAGAACTGGAATTTACTTCTCAGACTGCGCACTACTGACATGAGGGAATCCTGAGTTTATCTCACTCTTCCCATTGTCTGCAACAGGGAAGGGAGAAAGGACTGCCACAAAAATTACCCTGGAGCTGAAACACTTCAGAAAGAGATTCAATTCTCGCTTTCCTCAACACTGGGAAAACAGAAGCACTCAGGCTATGAAACAAGCAATGAAAGCACATCCAGATGAAACTGCAGCCAGGACTCACAGTCCAGATACAGGGGCTAAGTAACTTACTTATGGAACTTCCACCTGAAGTTCCGTACTGGGAACTTCACAGCTTGTTATATGAAACATGATACAGAAGTATGGGACCAATGCTGCCATTCTGGAAAGAATGATTAATTGTACCACTCTTTGCTCAGTTGCATGTTCTTTTCCATTCTATCCATGCTCTACCAGTGAACAACTCGAACAATCCAACCCTCAAACCACCAGACTCTAGGGCGTAATATAGCTGCTAAAGCACTGGATCAACAATACTCTGCCTACATTGTATGTAGATGGCTTGGCCCCTTTTTCTGAAAACCGACTCACGATACCTTAACACTGTCCTTGAACATAAGCACATGCAATTCCAGATACCCTTCTGTTAAAACCATGATCTCTGCAAATGACTGGAGTCTAACATTAGAGAGGATGCACTTCCTGCGGCAGAAAGGAAGAACTTGGCTAAGAAGCCTCTAAATATACTCAGGGAACTTCACAATTGTTTGGAAAGAGATGCTATCTTTTTCCAGCCTCAACACCAGAATGCAGTTCTGAAAGAGCCCAGCCAGCTTTTTCCTCACCTGCAGTTCTCAAACCTCCTCAGACTTACTTTTGTTTGCTCTTTGGGGCTTTCACAAGCAGCAGCTTCTGTAGGTAGCTGAAGAGGTCCCGGACACAGAAGGACACAAGGGCATTGAACACTGTTTAAAAAAGTCAGTAAAGTGTTTGTAAGCAATTTTCCACATATTCCTAGTTTCTCAGCTAATCCAAAAAGAGCACTCCAAGGAGCTGAAGCCAGCAGAACAGCAGAACTATGGAGTTTCCACATGTTTTCAGAAAAACTGTTTGTCTTGCTCTAGAATTCCTACCTGAATAGCAAGAATAACTGACAACTTTCTGATGCAGGAGCCATCTCTTTGCTCTCCATGTAGAAAGAAGCCTGACCCGTGACTAGTGGTCTATACTACCAGCACTCTCCCCCAAAACATAATAGAGATTCAAAGGCACTTTTTAAATAGTCACAGCAATGAACAAATGAATTCTATCTAGTGTCTTACATTAAAAAACGTGAGATTTTACCAGAGGCAATGACAGACATGAAGCTTTATGAAGAGCAAGAATTAAAACTTGTAAGCAGTCCCACACCACAATTTTAGTTCCAGATGTCACACTTGATAGGAAGCTGCTAAAAAACAAGACGTGGTAAAAGTGTGCAGGCTGCAGGTCACATCCTCTAGAACAGGACCACCTGCAAAACCTGCAGCTTATGTAAAAGGGGGCTAGGCTGAGGAGACAAGCTGCACTTATCTATTCTACATGCATGATAATCCTGTAGAGGAGATCCAGACCTGCAGTATTTGAGAGGTCCTGGCTAGGAGTATATGAACTTGATAGCGGAACTGAGCTCCGAACTGCTGCAAGGTTACAGAACGTTATGGTGTGAGAAGACAAAACAGTTTTGTAAGATTAGTCCTAAGAGGCAACAGCAAGAAGCAGCAGTTGTCCAAAGGACTGCAATACAAGCATTTAAACAGTACTCAGCCTGAACTTCTAAGAAGTCTGGTGAATGATAGGTGGTTCAGTGTCCCAGCTTTGTGTGGAATACAGCACTAACACTGACAAGTCTGGCAGCTAAAGAATTCTGTCCAGTGCTGCTATGCAAAAACACACAAATGGTTTCCTCAGCAGTCTGCAAGCCCAGATGTTTCAGGCAGGCATACCAACCAGAAAACTTACAGGTCAGGACACCAGAAGAGATACCACTCCAGACTCACCAACAGGACGAAGAAAAGCTATTCAAGTGAACAAAGCCTGTGAAGGAGTAAGTTAACTCCTGCCAGTATTTATCCTCATGCTCTTCCAATAGCTAAACCTTCCCTCATTACACAGAAGTACGGTGATAACTCACCCGCAGCATCAATGACTTGAAACTTGCTGGGATCAGTCCCACCATCATCTCCTTTGGTGGTTGCTACAGCTGCTTTAAATGCTTGAGTGATTTCATGGAAAAGTCTTGGTGTTAGCCCTCTCTGGGGAAAGAACAAAAACCATGCAATAGACCAGAACTCTGAAGCACTTTACTGGGACAGGAGTGTTGGAATTTACTATTGCAAAAATAGCTCCATCCTTTAATGTGAAGAAAAATGTCAAGACAGTTAGCAAACAAGTGCCCTTCACTTGATCTAAAATAGGTTTCTAGGGCTTTTAATTGGTTGGGGGTTGAGAAGCAGAAACTTAGCTGCAAGCAGATATCCAATTCAATCTTTCCCTCCCCCTCTCAGAAGCAGCAAGCTATTTCATCACTGCTCAAAACAGAACTTAAAAGTTCTTGGAGCTGTCAAATACTGTGATTAATTGCTGTTCATTGCCTTGCTAAGCATTCTGCCTGCTTCTGAACCACTCCAGTTTCTCTAGCTTCTCCCCTCAGATAGAGGGCTCTACTCTTGTAGCCTAAGCACAAATTGCAAAGACAAGTCATGCTGAAATAAGAGCTCTATGAACAGAACTGTCACCATCTTCTCCATACTTCTGTGAAAGATGAACAAATCAAAAGTTGGTCTTTTACAGGTGGTGACACATGGAAGAACATTTAAAGGAGAACACTCCAGTGCCTTGTATTCTAACTCCCTGCTCACCTCTGCAGCTTTTTTCCATTCTTCAACCATCTTCAAGCTCACAGGGATGGAATCAACTTTCTTCCGTTTGACTGTTTCATGTTCTTCTTCATCTTCGTCTTCATCTTCATCACTTGCTTCCTACAAAAGTTGATATCAAAACTAAGAAAGCACTTATACACCTATTTTCTGGCCCTAGCTCTTTTGCCGAGTAGCTACTGAAGAGGAAAGCAAACAGCAGCAATTTTTATTAATGCTGTTATCAGCACTTTGTGTAAAGCAGTAACAAAATTAGGGTTATTACAAATTCCAAAAAAGCTACTTAAGTCCTGCAGCTTTGCTACATAAGTACAATGTGCAGTAATTTAAACCATCATGGAGAAAGCACACTGCTTGCCGTAAAACAAACTCCCATCGGATAAGAAAACACAAATCCAAAGCCACAGGGAAAATACATTCTAAGGCTTTCACAATCTTTAACAAACTCCTCATGCTCAGTTCAAACCCACAGCTGACTTCTGGATTATAAGCCTGTACACCTGCAGCTAGTCTTTGGGGAACCTCCTCCCCAGCCACCTGCACCACCGTAGGCCCAAATATATTTAGCCCCTGCACTGAAACTCAAGTACTTAACATTGACTTAATTGAAATAATTGATTTCAGCATTCTAAAATGGTGCCCAGTACCTCCAGTGTATCAGGTGGTATGTGCAACCCCTCCTCCTCCTCAGAACTGTCTGAAGCATCAAAGTTCAGCAGAGTGCGATCATTTTCTTCCAAAAACTTGTAAAACTCAGGATCTTTTTCCTTCAGCCGGGAGAGCTGATCTTTGTGTTCAGATGCTTTTCCCTTCTTCCTGGTAGATAAGAATTAACATGTGTTTACTCATTGCTCAAGTTCTGCTGGTGCTGCAAGAAGAGCAAGCAACCTCTGGGCACTAAAGCACACCTGGGGCTAATCTGAATGCTGATGGGTTTATTATGGTTGTGGCCCCCCTTCTGTAGCCCTTTTAACACCTGCTCTGGAGAACTTGCCAGAAGCTATTTTAATTAAGGACTAAGAAAACTTGAAGGCAAATCATCACTGGGTAGATGCAGATACAGGCCAGAAATCATAAAAAGCATCTTAAAAGAGAAAGAAAATCAGTTCCTCAGTGTTATTTTCACAAGCTTTTTAATGAAAATATTAAAGTTTTGATATTCAACACTCAGTTCAATATTCAAGAACATTGAAAGCTGTACTACTAGAGAAGCCTGACAATAAAGACTTGGTAAAACGTACCTGGTAAAAATAATTGTTTTGGCTTCTAATTATGATCAGCGATTCCTAAGAACTACGTCACTATTTTCTACTGGCAGATACTCCAAAGTCTTTCAGTAAAAGCAAACACACACAAACTGAGGAAACTGAAAGCCAAGCTTTGCCTTATTCCAACGTACTCTGCAACAGGTAAACGGTACGCACAGCCTTGTCTCCACAGCAGTTACTGAGCTGGAACGGGCAGGACGGAAAACATGACGGTGAGCGCACGGTGGTGCCGAACAGAGACCTCCCAGGCGGCTCTGGCCCAGCTTGTCCCGGAACCGCCTCCTTCTACGGCTCCTACAGAGCCAGAGGAAGCCGAACCCCGACCCGTCAGGGCC